>PVJC01016280.1:0-33865 GCA_004026665.1 Murina feae | reverse complement strand
GCCAGCCTGCAGGGCATTTGCTTAGAGAAGGTCAGGTGTGCATCCGCTTTGCAAATGGCGGCCAGGCCACTGATCACGGGTAAATGGAGGCGTGGTGGTTGGGCTGGGGAAGAAGGCGTCTTGCAAACGATCCCTTTTCTCCCACGTCGGAGCCGCACTCTTTCTCCCATCTACCCCCACGGCAAGCTTGGTGTTTCTAGCTAAACCCTCCCCCTCCCCCCTGCGTGTTCCTTTAAACTAAGATACACTCGCTGTGTTATTCTGCAGGCATTAATTGTAGCATGGGCTCTTCGGCAAAAGGAAACAGGCGCGGCAAAATGACGCAGGGAGACAAAAGCATGCGGAGAAAGGATATAGCCCCTATTGTTAATTATATATAGTGCGCGCATCTGGAGTCTTTACAACGAACAGCCAGGCAGGGATAATGTCCCAGACGATCAAAGCACCACATTCTTAGTTACTGAGAAGATTATAAACCTGCATCGCAGCTCCGACACACCCGAGAGGGCAGGAGTGGCCCACAATGCACTTAGACTATGGAAAACTTAGAACAAAAAGCTTCAAAAGCACATCCTTTTTAAAAAAAAAAAAACAAACTACATATATATTTGATTGATTTCAGAGAGGAAGGGAGAGGAAAAGAGAGAGAGAGAAAAAAACATCAGGGATGAGAGAGAATCATGGATCGGCTGCCTCCTGCACGCCCCAACTGGGGATCGAGCCTGGAACCCGGGCATGTGCCCTTGACCGGGAATCAAACCGTGACCTCCTGGTTCATAGGTCAGTGCTCAACTGCTGAGCCACACCAGCCGGGCCTGTGTTAGCATCTTTTTATTTATTATTATTGATGTTTTACAGAGAGGAAGGGAGAGGGATAGAGAGAAACATCGATGAGAGAGAAACATCCATCCGCTGCCTCCTGCACACCTCCTACTGGGGATGTGCCCGCAACCCAGGTACATGCCCTTGTTCGGAATCGAACCCGGGACCCTTGAGTCCGCAGGCCGACACTCTGTCCACTGAGCCACACCAGTCAGGACCTGTCTGAGCATCTTAATATCTAAAGATCCTAATAGTGACGTCGGTTGAGAACGCTGCAGCCGTCACAGGAGCCAAGGAATGGAAAACCAGGCCTGACACAGACTCTTGCGGGCAAAGGTGGACGATTCCTCCCACTTCATTTCCTGCAACTCACCCTCCTGCATCAACCCGCAGCCCACCCAGCCACCATGGCCCATACGCACCGAGCTGCTCGTATTTTGTCCAACTGCCGGCTGGGGCAGTAAATCAAGCCACGCGATTGACTTCCAGGCTGCCATTTTTGTTTCTGCTTTTTCAAAATCAGCTAAACTGTGTCTGGACGCGCCATTTCCCCCGGTAAATTACAGCTTCCTCTCCTTTGGGGCCCTCCCTTACCCCCACTGCTTCTGGGTTTCAGCGCTGGGCTGGGCTCTTTTTTTCCTCCAGGAGAGATGAGGTGTCAGCAGCAACGTGGCTACTTCGACACACTAGGAAGGGCGAGCGGCAGGTGTTCGCTCGCTGTTTGAATAACAGTGCGAACTGAGGGCTACGGGACCACAGCGATATATCATTCAAGGGGATTTATGGCCACGAAGGCCGAAGGGAAGTCACACACACGATCCTATTTTTATTTGATCACAGTTACACAACAGGCCTTTCAGCAGCCGTGCTGGCTGTTCCCGCAAAGCTGGCCTTTTCCGGGAGGTCCTTGGGTTCCTGGATGCCTCTGCGCTTTCTTTAATCTCATGTTTCACCGCCGGCAGGAGCGCATTTAAAGTTTACGGTCACACTTTAAAAGTGAGTAACTGGCCCTGGCTGGTGTGGCTCAGTGGATGGAGCGCGTCGGCCTGCGGACTCAAGGGTCCCAGGTTCGACTGCGGTCAAGGGCACATGCCCGGGTTGCAGGCTCGGTCTCTGGCGGGGGGGCCTGCAGGAGGCAGCCGATCCATGATTCTCTCTCATCATGGATGTTTTTCCCTTCTCTCTCCCTCTCCCTTCCTCTCTGAAATCAATAAAAAAATATGTGTTTTTTTTTTAAATGAGTAATTGGTTCTTACCTGGAATGGACTGCTAGCGAGAGGCCTGGGCCAGACTTACCCCAGACTAACACGATGTACCGAAGCGGGATGAAGTACAGCGTGAGGGTGGCGACCGCCAGTATCACACAGGCCAGCAAGGACAGGAACGGGACCGTCCAATTGAACGTGCTGCAGGCAAACCACAGAAACGTCACTTCCTCTGAGGCAGGAACAGTGACATCGACTCATTTGCTCACGTTTACTTCTTAGTTACACAAGTGGGAACGGTCTACTGGGAAAGTTTCTTTGAAAACCTGGAGAGAAAGTCTGCCGGAAAAACTGGGCACCGGAAACACATTCTTCCGGAGAAGGTCACCAGACCAGTGGCCACTGAGCTTCCTGGACCTGACAGTTCCAAGGAGAAGGCTTGGCTCTCAAAAGTGAGTTAAGGCTGCATTGCTGCCCAGCTGGCGTGACTCAGTGCATGAGCGTCAACCTAGGAACCAGGAGGTCACGGTTTGATTCCCGGTCAGGGCACATGCCCGGGTTGCGGGCTCCATCCCCAGTGTGGGGCGTGCAGGAGGCAGCCAATCCATGATTCTCTCTCATCATTGATGTTTCTCTCTCTCCCTGTCCCTTCCTCTCTGAAATCAATGCTATATAATAAAAGCCTAATATGCAAATCGACTGAAGTACAGAATGACGGGTGGCTATGATGCACACTGACCACCAGGGGGCAGATGCTCAATGCAGGAGCTACCCCCAGCCTGCAGGCCCCAGGCCAGCCAAGGCGGTTGCCAGCAGGGGGGTGGGGCTCCCCCCCACCATCACCCTACTGGTCATCCCGATGATCGGCCCGCCCTGATCGCCGGCCAGGCCTAGGGACCCTACCCATGCACGAATTTTGTGCATCAGACCTCTAGTAAAAATATATTTTAAAAAAGAAAATACAAACCATTTCATGTACATGCAATCCCATTGGGGGAGCCTCCCTCTCCTCTCGGGGTTTTACGTAAGTCTTTTATGTGCTGGTTGCCAATAGCTGGGCGAAAGTTTTCCATGATCCTGAAGCACCGAATTACAATGGAATTCCAACAGCGTTACACCGGACAGCCCCCCCGGGGTGCCCAGCAGGGACATGAAGGTCACTGCCATCATGAATGGCCCCAAGAAATTAATAGGCCCTGAGCCTTCCTGTGTCGCAGCTGGGCAAAACAGTACCCTGTTCATGGCTGAAAATATGTCCTTAGACGTGGCCGCCACAGCTGTGCTGGGACCGCCCGCCCTCGGAAGTTCCGCAGAGAGCGGGGGCCTGTTCCAATCGCTCTGCCCTCCTCTGCCATCAGACACATTTCCTTGATCATCACCAACCACACAACAGCCACGTTTGTCTACGAGAGGCGTTCACGCACGGAGACGCTTTCAACAAAGACAGTCTTCCTTCCTCAGGCTTGGCCCACTCCATAGCCTCTCCTCCTCACTCAATTTGTTAAAAAATATATGTTTACTGATTTCAGAGAGGAAGGGAGAGAGACGGAGAGACAGAAACATCAGTGATGAGAGAGAATCAGGGATCGGTTGCCTCCTGTACGTCCCCTAACTAGGGTTCGAGACCACAACCCAAGCATGTGCCCTTGACTGGAATAGAACCTGGGACCCTTCCGTCTGCAGGCTAATGCTCTATCCACTGAGCAACACCAGCCAGGGCTCAATGTGTTTGTTTTCATTGACTTTTGCAAGCCACTCAAGTCCCTGAATGATCTACCTCACCTGCAGGCATGCCAGGACCATGGCCTGTGGCACAGACATGCTAACTCACCTACATGTCCCTGTTCCTAGCAGGGTCTCGGGCTCTGAGCCTTGGCACAATGGTTTGCACCAAATGATGCTCCCAATCAACGGTTCTATGCCCAGCTGTCTGGCTCTTCCCATTCTCAGAGAAGCTCACAATTTGTGGCGTCATCAGAACTGCCCTCTGTCTGTCTCTCTCGTACATCTTTTCCTGGGCTGGTCCGATCTCTCCCGAAACATCACATGATTCCCACAAAAAAGGCTCCTTTAAAATCTATCTGCTTCCCTTTTTATTTGTGAATAGGAAATCTATTTTTTTTTTTTACATGTAGGTTATCACCCAATCTAAGGTCTTTTTGAGAGTGAGCGGGACACTATTCACAGTTATGCTGGGCCATCTGGTCACCCCAGTTCTGAGGCCTTGCCCAACTGTGAGGCTGGCAAGCCCAAAGAGCAAACCAGCCAGAGTCAACAGGGCTTGCCTGACACCATGGCGTCAGTTTTGGGGTGCGGCATCTTCTGACCTCACGCTCCCTACCCGCACTCGCCCTTGCGGGTGGCAGCTCTAACTCAAATGCCACGATCCAAAGGTAGGACTTACTTTTTAATTCTTTCTCCAAAGGAAGCTACTTCCTCCAAGATGTTCTGAACTGTTGAGACGATATCCTGCACCATATAGATTCGTTCGATGATGCCCTTTTTCTCCGATTCCTAAGAAGCGTAAAAGGAAGATTGGACTCAGTTAGGTTCTCGTTGCGTTCCAGTCTAGTAGGAGTGTACTGTGCTATAGAAGAACATGGTTATCCTCAACAGAGTGACCCCAAGAGGTGTCACAATTCTCGCAACGTATTTATTTATTTACATAGGTATTTTTTATTATTGATTTCAGAGAGGAAGGGAGAGGGAGAGAGAGAGAAACATCAATGATGAGAGAGAATCATGGATCGCTGCCTCCTGCACGCCCCACACTGGGGATGGAGCCCACAACCCGGGCACGTGCCCTGATGGGGAATCAAACCGCGACCTCCTGGTTCATAGGCCGACGCTCAACCACTGAGCCACACTGGCCGGGTCGTTGAGTATTGACTGAATCCACAAAATGTCCTGCCCATCCATCCAGATGCAAACACTCTCGGTGTGCAAGCCTCCCGTGTGTCCCGGATGAATGAAGCCGCGTGGTGCCTAGGCCTTTGTCTCCCTGTGGACTCGGATGTGTCTGCCAGAGAACTCTGTGGTTCCACTTTGGCTGACCCTGGCCTCCTTGTTTTGTCTTCACCAGGGTATCAGCCAGCTCACCTTCGCCCCATCCCCTCCACCCCCACCCCCACCCCCAGTCACAACATGGCATGTTGGCTATGTAGACGCTGTGGTTTCCTAGCACGGTGGCTTCTTAGTCCGACGCTGCTGCATTTAAAAAATATATTGTTTTTTATTGATTAACGCTGGTCTTGTGGCTCCTCGCTCTGCGATCGAGGCAAGTTCCCGACCCCTTTCTGAGCTGCAAATTTGTTATCTAGAAAAGGGAGATCATAGGGAGTCTTTGGAGATGTAAACATCACATCAGCACTTGGTACACTCTAGGCACACGTAAGCCTGTCCCCTTCAAGAATGCAAAGAGCCGGGCCGGTGGGGTTCCGTGGTTGAGCCTCGACCTATGAACCAGGAGGTCCCGGTTCGATTCCCGGTCAGGGCACACGCCTGAGGTAGTGGGCTCAATTCCCAGTAGGGGGCGTGCAGGAGGCAGCCCGTCAATGATCCTTCCTCATCACTGATGTTTCTCTCTCTCCCTCTCTGAAATCAATAAAATATATAAAGAAAAAAAAAAGAAAAAAAGAATACAAAGGGACAAAGGGCTGAAAAAGCAACTTTTGGTCTAGTCACAACAGCGCTGGGGTTGATTTAAGTTTCAGAAGCAGCGAACTTCCAGGACAAGCCTGCTCATGTTGCCCTGTGCCGCCTGAGCTTATCTGGCAGCTCTATCTGCTACATGCTGGCTTTATTTACACGTTTCCGATGGAACCGGGGAATGTGGTGGTAACACAGTTTAGCAGACACAATGATACATCTGCGGCTGCAACCTTATTCCCCAGGAGGCGTCGCAGGGACCCGTTCAGAAAGACGGACCTGCTGCCTCACGCACCGACGTTTTCCTCAACATAAGACGCTTCCAATTATTCGAGGGAAATGAGTAATAAAAATTGTGATAGCTGCTGGTGCCATTCAACAAGCAAACCATGGCACGGCAGCGAACAACGTGGTTTTCAGACTTCGAGGGAGAGTGGATTTTACTTCCGACGAAGTTGAAAACACACAGAGGCACGAGTAAGATTCGCATGACTTAGGGTGTCATTTACGAGCCACGCCAGTGTCACGACAGGATGGAAGAGACTAGAGCGTGGGACTTCTCAAGACTCAGGCTTCACACGTCATAGTGTTCCTCTGTTCTGTACAAAGCAAGAGCGCACTCGTCGTAAGCAGAAGCGTGAGAATGCCCACTCTATAACCTGAACATGGAGATGACATGCAAATAAAGGCAGGATCACCATCTCTTTCATTGTCCAACTTGTCTCTAAAATGTTAAAAAGAAAAAACACATACACACGCAAAGAAGCTAAGTTTCCTAAGCAGCTGAAATAAGAACAAATAGTGTACCCGTGTGTAACAGAGTTGTTGTGTGTGGTTTCCTTTTTTTTTTTAAGAACAGAAATGAAATAAACCAAGAAGCAAATATTTCCTTCTTCAAGGCCCATGCCTCCGATGACCACAGGATTGTGGGAGAGAATTAACACCATCGCAATGAATTTACAACTAAGCATTAATTATATCATCAGTATGTGACTTTAAATCTTTCCTACCTGTTCTGATTTAGGAAAACTCTCTTTTTTGAAAGATGTTTTTTATTAATATCAAGGAGGAAGGGAGAGGGAGAGAGAGACAGAAAAATCAATGATGCGAGAGAATCATGAATTGGTGCCCTGACCGGGAATCCAACTGTGACCTCCTGGTTCCTAGGTCGATGCTCAACCACTGAGCCACACCGGCTGGGCTCACCTTTCTCTTTAAATTACCTAAGCAAAGCCAGAGACACAGTCCTGGAAGTTAATCACAACAGGAAAAACCTTTTTGACACCCTGAGATGCTGAGTAGGATCCGTCACAGGAACCCCAAGGTTCCCCAAAGCCTTCCAGGCCACATTCCCACCTCAAGATCTTCCCAGTCACGTCAGCCACCCCGAGCAAAGAGGCACAAACAGAACTCCAGACTGCAAAGGGGAGAGTCCCTTTGGGCGGTTTCCTCCCACTGAAGGGTAAAAGCCTGCCGTTTGAAAGAGCGCAGACATGATACACATCAGAAACAGAGTGAGTGGCATCCAGCGTGACAAACACACACACGATAAAAACAACAAACCCCTCTCCGCATCTGTCAGAACAAAGAGCTAGAGGCGGTATTTCTGATACACAAGATTAAAAACGGGTCTTCGGGAACCCTGGCTCACTGCGCTGGGAACTGTCTTCGGGGCTTCTTCCCATGAGGTGCGTTGTGCGTGCATGGACACACACACGCACACGCACACACACACATGCACACATGCAGAGTCAACTCCACGGTGCCCGCCGTTTCCAGGAGGGCAAGAAACTCATTGCTCTTTCCGGAGCGCTGTCCCTCTCCAGTCGCCCATTTGCTTTGGGGAAACGAATCGAAAACAGACCGTTTGGGTTTTGAATCAATATCATTTGTAAGCGGTTTTAAACAGCTCTGTCTGCTCACGGCACACAGCGCTTCCACGCTGACAGGTACCGCCTCGCGTGCGCTTCTGGCTTCAGCATTTCATTAGGAGTTTCTCTCAGCCCGCTGGCAGGGCTGAGGCTTTCTGTCCCTGGAACTACTGGGGCTCCAAATGCCACGAGCTGCAGCTGCTGGCTGAGCAGGGTGTGCCCTTTCGTGTTCTCTGAGGTGGGGAAGTGTGGCAGGTGGAAGAAAAAAATATATGCGTGTGACCAAACAATGCAATAAGGAATTCTAAAATGTTTTGCTTTTTCTTTCAGAGAGGATGGGAGAGGGAAAGAAAGAGACAGAGAGACATCAGTGATGAGAGAGGATCAGAGATTGGCTGCCTCCTGCACCCCCCCCCCCGCCAGCTCCCACCGGGGACGGAGCCCGCAACCTGGGCATGCGCCCTGACTGGGAATCGAACCGTGACCTTCTGGTTCCTAGGTCGATGCTCAGCCACGCTGGCCGGGCTCAAGTCCATTTCTCTTCATTCGGGTTTGTGCCTTTGGAGATGGGGGAGGCAGCTATTTTAATAGTTCATTTTGAATGCTGAGTGAG
Organism: Murina feae; assembly: GCA_004026665.1. Lineage (NCBI taxonomy): Eukaryota > Metazoa > Chordata > Mammalia > Chiroptera > Vespertilionidae > Murina > Murina feae. The sequence goes on along the minus strand of PVJC01016280.1, from coordinate 25,706 downwards.
CGGAAACATAGAAAAACAGGCTGGGAATTGTAAACACTCTCCAAATATTATTTTCACGTCTATTTATACTTAACTAATTCTTACTGCAAATGATGTTGTTTTAAATTATGACTCTTGTGTCATTTATTACTTACGATATTATCCCTTGAGGAAAAAAATGGTGCTCCCCCCCACACACACACATTTCTTGTAAATTATCAATTTAGCTTCTAAACTCACTGGATAATTGGGACTTAGCACAAATCACACTGAAAAAGGAGTTTCATTAGAAAAGACAAGAGGACTAGCTACTATCCTCAGAAAAATATGACCTGTGGGTAATGGGGCGACAATGTCCAATGCAGTCCACATCAGCATGATGTAAAAATTTTAAGCAATGGGAAATTAAATACCTAGATTCCTTATCCTACATAATTAAAGTGTCCAGTTGTCCGGTCAGCCATTCAACCAATCAAAGCGTAATATGCTAATGATATGCTAAGGCCACTCAACTTCTCGCTATGACGTGCACTGACCACCAGGGGGCAGACAGTCGACCGGTTGACCAGTCACTATGACATGCACTGACCACCAGGGGGCAGATGCTCCAACCAGTAGGTGAGCTTTCTGCTGGAGTCTGGCCAATCGGGACTGAGTGAGATGGGCCAGACATGCCCTGGAGCCCTCCCGCAGTCCCTCCCTGGCTGGCCAACCTCCTGCATCTCTCCCTGGCCCAACTGTGCACCAGTAGGCTCCCTTGGCCTGGCCTGTACCCTCTTGCAATCCCGAGGGAATTGTCCCTGCACTCCGGAGTGCACCAATTCCATGCACCGGGTCTCTAGTCTACTCTAATAAAAGAGTAATATGCAAATTAACCATCACTTTGAGACACCTAAGCCACAATTTCAGCCAAGCCATGCCCCCAGCCAATCAGAGTGGCTGTATGCAAATTAACCCAGCCAAGATGGAGGCCGGAACTAGAGCAAACAGGAGGCTTCTGTTGCAACTGCCTGCCTAGGCTGGCTGGACTTCTGCTTAAGGCAACAATATTTCAATTATAGAAGCCACGGAGCTGAAGCAAACAGAAGGCTTCGTTGTCTGCCTAGGCCTCCGCTCCAGGCAACAAAGTTTCCATTATAGAAGATAAATAAACCCCAGCAACCTGATTCCAGCCAGCCTGGCTGGGACATTGGGTCAAATGGGAGCTGTGGGCAGCCTGAAAACGGCCCTCAGCCCTTACCCAGGCTGGCCATGCCCCCACGGGGTGAGGATCCCCACTGGAGGGGGGCTTGGCCTATCTGCAAACAACCATCAGCCCCTCACTCAGGCTGGCCAGGCACACTAGCAGGTGGACATCCCCCGAGAGGTCCCAGACTGCGAGAGGGCACAGGCCAGGCTGAGGGACCCCCCCCCCCCGAGTGCACAAATTTTTGTGCACTGGCCCCCTAGTACTCTATAAAATCAGAGCCTCTGATTGTATTCTGTTAGACAGTGCACATTCGCTAACAGAAGAATAGATAATCCATCTAATGTATAGTCTGGTATATCATATTTCACAGTATTTGGGAGTAAGATAACTAGTATGATCCTTACAGTAGAAATTTCAAAGCAAACCCATAAGTGCGAGGGTTAGTGAGCCTGATGGAAAGTAGGATGAATGCTTCTTCGAAAGGTCAGATTATTAACATTCCTGGGTTACTTCTCAAGGCAGCGAGGCCAAACACTCTTGAGAACGGAAGTTCCATGTTGAAAAGAAAAATGTGAGCTGCTCAGGGAGAAGCCTGCAGGAAGTAAGGAAGCCAATCCCTTCTCATCGAAACATACATAAACTCATCATTAAGAATTGGCTAGAATCCATTTTAATATTAAAGTCTCAAAGCTAACACGGTATGACAGAGACACGCTGGCAATTAAATGACTTCATCACTAAAATTCTTATTAAATCAAATTAAAAGCATTTACATCAGAATAGCCATTTACTTTTTTCCCCTGAAAATTATCCCTGAGCAGGTCTACAATATGCGCCGTATACTGTTCCCATAGGCCCTGAAATGTATAGAAAGATATTCCATTATTGCTCATCTTGCAAAGATATTCTTTGACTTTCTTATTTTCTTTTCTTTAAATATATGTTTTTATTGATTTCAGAGAGGAAGGGAGAGGGAGAGAGAGATAGAAACATCAATGATGAGAGAGAATCATGGAACGGCGGCCTCCTGCACGCCCCACACTGGAGATCAATCCTCACAACTCGGGCATGTGCCTTGACCGGGAAGGCAAGCCCTAGTTGGTGTGGCTCAGTGGATAGAGCCTCGGGGCCTGCAGACCGAAGGGTCCCGGGTTCGATTCTGATCAAGAGTGCGTGCCTCGGTTGCAGGCTCCTCCCTGGCCCAGGCCCTGGTCAGGGCTCATGCAGGAGGCAACCGATCCATGTGTTTCTTTCCCATCGATATTTCTCTCTGTCTTTCCCTCTCTCTTCGGCTCTCCCTGAAAATCAATGGGAAAGTATCCCGGGGTGAGGATTCACAAAAAAAAGGAAGGGGAGGCAACACTGTGGCCATCTATGTTTCTAAGACAAGTCACTTCCACGGACTTTTTACAACGAGGAGGGAGCAAGAGGCTGCGGTGATGTCATTTTACAATAATCCCTGCTGCCGACAATGAGGGGATGATAGAGCCCAGACCGCGGCCTGGTCTGTGCACGGGAGACAGGCGGGAAAATGGAAAGGCGTCCATCTCCCCCGAGGGCCGCGCCCCGGGGCCGGCACACTTTCATGTCCCCAGTTGCCTGTGATGGTATTTGGTGGGGAGGGGTGCTGGCCATTAAGGGGTGTCACTTCCGAGATGGATAGTTTGGAGAGAAAGGGGTTCCCTCTCATCTTCTGGTCTGGAAGGAAAGGACCGTGTGTTTACGATTTGTAAACAGTTCCTGTCTCGCTGGGCGTGTTACAGTTGCCAGAAGCACGGTCTGTCATGTGTAACATGCAACAGAAGCCAGAAGGGCCGCAGAAGCGAGCCCTGGGATACAGCCTGTGTGTGCAGCTCTGTGCGCACGTCTCAGCGGTGGAGGCGGACATACATGGAGAAGAAATAACGGATGGTAACATGGATGCGAATGATGCGTGGTCTGGAGACCTCAATGTTGAAAATCCCCCTAGTTACAAATCTCCTAAAGACGTGAGAGGGAGCCTGGCCGGCGTGACTCAGTGGTTGAGCGTCAACCTATGAACCAGGAGGTCACGGGTTTGATTTCTGGTCAAGGGCACAGGCCCGAGTTGCAGGCTCGATCCCCAGTAGGGGGTGTGCAGGAGGCAGCTCATTCATGATTCCCTCTCATCACTGATGTTTCTCTCTCTCCATAAAAGTATTTTTTTTTTTAAGAAAAAGAAGCGAGTGTGAGAAGATAGGGAAGAGGCCTGGAAAGTTTGCCTGTCTCACCACAGACCGGCTGTGTGAAACGGAAGAGGCACAAACAGTTCCATTTTCATTTTAGACGAATTCCTCTAGAAGATTTCACAGGAATGTGAAATCGAGGCAGCAAAAACAACCATGGCCCTGACCGGTTTGGCTCAGTGGGTAGAGCGTCGGCCTGCGGACTGAAAGGTCCCAGGTTCGATTCCGGTCAAGGGCATGTACCTTGGTTGCGGGCACATCCCCAGTAGGGGGCGCGCAGGAGGCAGCTGATCGATGTTTCTCTCTCATCGATGTTTCCAACTTTCTATCCCTCTCCCTTCCTCTCTGTAAAAATAATCAATAAAATGTATTTTTAAAAAAAAAACACAAAAAACAACCATGGCTGTGCTGAGGCTGTTCAGGGCCTCATGATGTGGGATCTAATGAACAAAATAAACTGATGAACCAAACAGATCCAGAGATACAGACGCATGGAACAGCCCGTGGAATTTCAGAGGGAAGGCGGGGTGGGGGGGGGCGGTGAAAAGCTGTATGCATGTGTGCATAACCCATGGACACGGACGGTGGGGTGGAGAGGGCCTGGGGTGGGGGCGGGCTAGAGGAGGTCAATGGCGGGGGCAAAGGGGGGGGGGGTTGCGGGGAAGGGACAGATGTAATGCTTTCAACAATAAAGATTTTTAAAAAGTAAATAAATAAAGTCCCTCTGAAGATACTACACCCAAAGGATCTCGAGGACAAAACTTCCCAGGAGGCAATGGGGGGAGACCGAGCACAAAGCACTCCGTGGGGGACAGGTGGACACAGGAGTTCCCAGGCTCATCCCTGCAGGTGCTGTGGTTCCGACCTAGTCACCTCGCCTGGAAAGCCTAGCAGCGCAGCCCTGAGACAGCCCTGGAGACGCCCAAGTGCAAGGTCATCGACCTTGACGACCCACGGCCTGGAGTCCAAGGGCTGAAGTGGTTGCCTCTAGCTTACTGGCACCCGTTTCTCACTCATTGCCTTCCCGTCCCTGGGAGGGTCATTTTAAAAGGGTTGGCCAACCAGAAGGAAGCCTTCCTCACGTTCAAGCCCTGGTTAATAAAACGCAGGCTGTTTCCCAGTACAGGTTTAAAACAATCTCATCAAAACGGAAATTTTCGTTTCACACGGTGTTGGCGCCTGGCTGGTGTGGCTCAGTGGTTGAGCATCAACCACGGAACCAGGAGATCACAGTTCAATTCCAGGTCGGGGCACAGGCCCGGGCTCCATGCCCAATGGGGGGTGTGCAGGAGGCAGCTGATGGATGTTTCTCTCTCGTGGATATTTCCATCTCTCTATCCCTCTCTTTCCAAAAATCAATAAACACATGTTCATGAAAAAAAAAAAATACGACTGGTTTCTTTTGAGAAGCCTTCCCATCATGCACTTTGGCTTGGCTATCTCTCCTTCTAATGTTCCGGGAACTACGTCAGCCGGGAGCCACTCAGCCTCAATTCACCAAGAAGAAAGTTGCACCTGTGTGACTTTTTTTTTTTTTTTTTCTGAAAAAGGACAATTCACCTTAAAAAAAAAAATATTTTAGCCCTGACTGGTTTGGCTCAGTGGATAGAGCGTCAGCCTGCAGACTCAAGGGTCCCGGGTTCGATTCCAGTCAAGGGCATGTACCTTGGTTGCAGGCACATCCCCAGTGGGAGGTGTGCAGGAGGCAGCTGATGGATGTTTCTCTCTCATCGGTGTTTCTATCTCTCTATCCCTCTCCCTTCCTCTCCGTAAAAGATCAATAAAATATATTTATAAATGTTTTACTACTCGATTTCATTATTTTGCCAGGAATGATCATTTTAACACCACAAATAAGGTTCACTCTGGAATCCCCTCAATTTGCTGCAAATGGGCAAAACCGTCTGCCTCTCCTGGTTCATTTGAAAGCCCTTTGTGCCATGGAGCTGCTGCTTTTAAACTCACTTCCATTTCCTGGGCATTTTATGTCGGATCCTAACTGCTAAGATCCCTCCCCTCCCTCTCCCCCTCCCCATCCCGCATCGGAAACGCTACACCATGCGCCTCCCGTACCCACAGGTTCTTTCTGGGGGACGTCGCATTTGGCGTTTCCCTTTTTTTTTCCATTTCATTCCAGAAGGTTTGTCTGAAAGCGTAATGACAACAGCAGCACCGGCTTTGAGACGCTCCCAGGAGGAGGAAAAGGACAGCTGTGCACAGACGGAGAGCCGCGCGCGCCGCCAGCAGCAGCTGGGGAAGTGACAGGCTCTGAGGTGGGTGGCCGCCCCGCGGCGCGCAGGCCGGAGCCCGAAGGAGGACCAATGTCACTTGCTTTACTGTGACTTGCAGGGCGACCCTCCGTCTACGTTCCGGACGCCAAGGAGACGCGCACCTCCGCCTGCAGCCAGGGACGGCCCCCGACTGCTAGGCTGTTTTATTTTTTTAATATAGTTGTATTGATTTCGGAGAGGAAGAGAGAGACAGGGACATCGATGATGAGGAGAGAGAATCATGGATCGGCTGCCTCCTGCGCGCTCCGAACGGGGGATCGAACCCGCAACCCGGGCGTGTGCCCTGACCGGGAATCAAACCGTGACCTCCTGGTTCCTAGGTCAGTGCTCAACCCCTGAGCCATGCCGGCTGGGCCTACAGCTATGCTTTTCCTACTGTTTCAAGTATTTCTCACATTTTGCCCCTTCTCATACTCATTTTTTACAAATGAATGCAAAGACACAGATAGATATATCTTGGAAAGGGATATCCTTTGTAAATGATACGCGTAGTAACATGCTGGCTACTCTGTAGTATGAAAAAGAAAAGAATTTGACACAACCCGGGAGGAAGCTATCTGCTGGAAACATGCATGTCCCACCCTGGCTGGTTTGGCTTAGTGGATAGAGCGTTGGCCCTCGGACTGAAGGGTCCTGGGTTTGATTCCGGTCAAGGGTACATACTTCGGTTTCAGGTTCCTGGTCCTGGTGGGGTGCGTGCAGGAGGCAACCAATCGCTGTGTCTCTCTCACATCGATGTTTCTCTCTGTCTCTCCCCGTCCCTTCCACTCTCTCTAAGAATCAATGGAAAAATACCCTCAGGTGAGGATTAACCAAAAAACAACAACAACAACAAAAAACAATGTCCCCTCCCTGTTGGGTGACTCCCTGGGCACACTTACCTTGTCATCGTCATCCTCCTCCTCATCGACTTCCGTGCTCTCCTGAAAGCAAACATGACAATTTGTTAATAAAATATCAGCTGGAATGACCAAAGGCACACTAAACTCATTTACATGAAAGAAAAATCTCAACAGCCCTGGCTGGTGGGCTCAGTGGATAGAGCATCGGCCTGCAGACGGAAGGGTCCCGGGTTCGATTCCAGTCAAGGGCACATGCCTGGGTTGCTGGCTCGATCCCCAGTGGGGGGCGTACAGGAGGCAGCCGATCAATGATTCTCTCTCATCATTGATGTTTCTATCTCTCTCTCCCTCTCCCTTCCGCTCTGAAATAATTAAAAAAAAAAGTCTACATTCCTAGCTGGTTTTGCTCAGTGGATAGAGCATCAGCCTATGGACCGAAAGGTTTCAGGTTTGATTGTGGTCAGGGCATGTGCAGGAGGCAACCCATCGATGTGTCTCTCTCCCATCGATATTTCTCTCTCTCTCCTTCTCTCTTCCACCCTCTCTAACAATCAATGGAAAAATATGACCGGGGTGAGGATGAAGAAAGAAAGAAAAAAAAATGTCTACAGAATGTAAGCGGTTGTCTTTTTAAAACCCATCATGTGAAAACACTCTTAACAAGAACGCTTTGAGAGGTCAGGGGCACCGCGGCCAGAGTGCGCACAGCACGCCTCGTCTCCATAAACCTTCGCTGTAAATAAAGCCGCGAGGCGAGTGGCCTTGGAAGGCACCCAGCTTCCAGGCGGCACTGCGGAGCTGAACTTTCTGTAAACAGTTCTGTTCCCCTCCTGACAGATGAACCCACTGCTACATCGAGGCCGCGAGGACCTTGTCTGTCTGTGCGGGGTTCACTGTCACAGTGATTTCGCCGCTCCTTGGGGGCCGTCACAGAAACATTAGACAGCAGAAACGCATGCGTCTGCACATCATCCACCTCGAGGGCAGGTTACAGGTTTCTTTCCCGTTTCACTGTTCTCCTTGGGCTTCCGGTTTGGGTGGGGGAGCAGGTGAGGGAAGGAATACAAGGCTTTGATCTGGAGGAAAGGGCGCCCCGCTTTAGTTTGAGGGGGGCGGTCACAGCATCAGCCGTGATGCAAACAGGTTGGTTCAGATTAGCTTTAAAATGTTGTCCCTAGAACAGGTAAATTTCAATCATTCCGCTGCAATACTTATTTGTGTATCATTTTATTTCTGAATTGATTGCAGAGAGGAAGGGAGGGCGGGAGAGAGAGAGAAACATCAGTGATGAGAGAGAATCGTTAATTGGCTGCCTCCTGCACGCCCCCTATGAGGGATGGAGCCCGCAACCCGGGCATGAGCCCTGACTGGGAATCCAATTGTGACTTCCTGGTTCAGGCGTCTGCGCTCAACCACTGAGCCACACCAGCCGGGCCGGAGAACATGCTAAGGGAACCTATGGGAGAGAGGGTCCCCTTTCGAGTCTAGAAAAACCCCATGTGATGCTGATCCTCTGTGACCAAGTCTCCAAGCCTTAAACTTTTGTTTAAAAAAACTGCTGGGTTTTTGCACCTGGGAATGCCACGATTATGCCAAAAAAAGGAAGCCAACACATATAGGTTCCTGCTCACGGGGGGGCAGAGAGATCCGCTGGTGTGCGAGGAGAGAACGAGGGGAGAAGAAGGAAAGGGAGTGGGGGCCGGTGTCTCTGAGGGGAAGCCTTGCTGGCAAGTTTGAGAATCAGAGCAGGACGGTGGGCACAGGAATAGAGGGACGCATGCCCACCCAGCCTCGGGTTCCCCTGGGCGTCGGCAAGCCTCTGAGAACCCCCTGAGCTTTCAGGCCGAAGGTGGACACTGAATGGGAAGCCTGGGCAGAGGGACTCAGGCAGCCTCCAGATGCTCTGTGTCCCCTGGAGGGACTTCTCTCTCGTGGCTGACAATGTTCTTCACCTTGACCTTACGGAGTACGGGGGTGCACGTGGACACGTGCTGCTGGCACGCAACAGATGGCCGAGCACCACAGGGCCCTCCGGACTCTGAGGCAATAGCCCAAGACTCAGAAACACAAGATGCTATAGAAAGAAGACCCCAGACAACACCCCAGATCTTCTACAAGATCTCTATTACAGCCCTGGCCAGTGTGGCTCAGTGGGATGAGCGTCGTCTCATGCACCGAGAGGTCGCTGGTTCGATTCCAAGTCCAGGGCACGTGCCCGGGGTTGAAGGCTTGATCCCTAGCTATAGGGCATGCAGGAGGCAGCTGATCGAAGTATCTTTGTCATCGATGTTTCTCTCTCCCTCTCTCTGTCTCTCTCTCTTCCTCTCTCTCTAAAATCAGTAAAAACATATATCTCTAGCCCGTCGGGTGGCTCAGTGGTTGAGCATCGACCTATGAACTAGGAGGTCACCATTCAATTCCTGATCAAGGCACATGCCCGAGTTGTGGGATCGATCCCCAGCAGGGGGCATGCAGGAGGCAGCCGATCAGTGGTTCTCTCTCATCATTGATGTTTCCATCTCTCTTTCCCTCTCCCTTCCTCTCAGAAATCAATAAAAAGTTAATAAAAAATTTTTTTTTTCAAAAAGAGCTCTACTATAACATGGACATACGTGCAAGGTGGATCCTTCAGGATCAAACCGAATGGACTTGGGCCGTAATTTAGTGGCGGTGCTGGCTTATCACTGTTCATACCTTTGTCTCCAGTCAAACATCAGAGTGATTGGCATCTTGGCTTACCTGGCCGTCGTGGGGGCTGCCCGCCTTCCCTTTCGTGGGCTCGACGAAATTATAGGCAAAGAGCAGCAGTAACGCCAGGGGGATCATGTACAGTTCAAAATTCCACACAGTGACCAGGAACACCTGACGGGAAGGCAAGACCAAATCATGCTTGAGAACACGGAATGGGGACGACCTTCTGAATGGGAATGACCTTCTAGGCCTACTCAGCGACTTCAGGAAATTAAATCCAGGATCTCACTGTAGTAGCTTTTAGAAACAGGTACACACAGGTACACACACACACACACACACGTGCAATGATGAACGCGGTTTTAGAACTGGTAGAACGAGGAGGAAACGACTGGGCGGGTACACTCTGGAACAGGCCGATACAGCGGCCCCCACACCTGGAAACCCCATTTCCTGTCCGACCGAGTCAGCTGTTTGCTCCTAGATGCATTGTACCCGAATGGAGGGACAGTCGTATGCAAAACCCCACGGTCTCCAAGAGGCAGGCCACGTGCCAAATTTTACCAACCATGCGGCTTGCTTATTTTACCTGGAGAGGGGGTTGCTTTTAAAATTGTCTTCCAATATTTTAAAATCCAAGTATTTCAGGTCAAACATTCCAGATTTTCAAAGTCTCTTTAAGAATCTTAAAATCGTCACTGTAGCAGGTTTGGCTCAGTGGGTAGGATATTGACCTGTGGCCTGAAGGGTCCCGGGTTTGATTCCGGTCAAGGGCATGTACCTTGGTTGCAGGTTCAATCCCCGGCCCTGGTTGGGGCAGATGTGGGCGGCAACCATTCTGTGTATCTCTCTCTCTCTCTCTCTCTCTCTCTCTCTCTCTCTCTCTCTCTTTCCCTTTCTCTCTATAAAAACCCAAATCAAGACAAACATATTTTTAAAATCCCCATGGTTTGCATCGTGCTAACTGGCCACCTCTACATTTCTTGATGACTTTCTGTAAATGGAAAAAGTCAACCGCTCATCAACGGCCCAATAAAAGCCCACACCACTCATCAAGGCAGAGCTGCCGGTTGAAAAAGTAGCACGGCTCTACAGGAAATGAAGAAAGAAGGCATCTAATATGTTGCAACTATTGGCCCTGTCCCTCCTAAAATGATCATAATTTCTGGTCAAGGATCAGACAATAAATTTCTCATTATGTGTTTTTTTGTTTGTTTGTTTTTTGCAGAAGCTGGTAATTGAGCAGCTGAAAGTCCCGATTTGGGTAAATACATCTTCCAAAGCCATCAGCAAATTCTCTGCTCTGATTAAAGGAAGGGAGAAAAGAATCCTCACACATCTATTCCCCATAAAGCTGGTATCTTGAAGAGGTCAAGACAAAAAAATTCCATTAAATGTACCAGTAAGTGTCTCACTCATTTCTGAAGCGGAATTGTTGGCACCAAAGGCACCCTCCGTGGTATTGGCCCTAGCTGGTATGGCTCAGTGGTAGAGTGTCGGCCTACAGATGAAGGGTCCCGGGTTCGATTCCAGTCAAGGGCACATGCCCAGGTTGCAGGCTTATTCCCCAGTAGGAGGCTGTGCAGGAGACAGACGATCAATGATTCTCTCTCATCATTGATGTTTCTCTCTCTCCCTTCCTCTCTCAATAGAAGGAATCAATAGAAAGAAATCAATAGAATAGAAATCAATAGAAGAAATCCTATATAATAAAAGGGTAATATGCAAATTGACCCTAACAGAACAACTGAGAATGATGACTGGTCCCTGTGACACACATTAACCACCAGAGGGCAGATCCTCAATGCAGGAGCTGCCCCTGGTGGTCAGGGCACTCCCAAAGGGCGAGCTCTGCTCAGCCACAAGCCAGGTTGACATCTTCCAGCACAGTGGTGGTGGCGGGAGCCTCTCCCGCTTCCTCAGCAATGCTAATAATGTCCAACTACAGCTTAGGCCTGCTTCCTGCTGGCAAGTGGACATCCCCCGAGGGCTCCCAGGCTGCCAGAGGGATGTCTGACTGCCAGCTTAGGCCCAATTCCCTGGGGGAGCAGGCCTAAGCCAACAGGTGGATATCCCCCAAGGGGTCCCAGACTGTGAGTGGACACAGTCCGGGCTGAGCTCCCCCCACCCCCCCCTCCAGTGCACAAATTTTTGTGCACCGGGCCTCTAGTATATATATAAAAACACAGGATGATAAAGAAAATGTATCTAATCAGCATCGGTGCAGTAACAGAATAAAGCAATCCACTGTATTAAGCTACACTGCTTACAGCTTTATTTGGGGCACGAAAAGGCACAGTGTTGCCGTGACTTCACATTAAGCCCACAATAGCTGGGTACAGACTCGACCAAGTGCTGGGAACCCATGAAGGTGCTTTAATCTGGGAGCCCTCCTGAAGTGATGAGTGAGCGATGCTATTTAAAACAAAATGCAGTTCCTTCAGGAGTCAGATCAAGAATGACTTGGGTGGCCGCCCGGGACTCGGAGGGACGACCCATTGGCATCATCAGAGAGAAAGTTGCCGCTGCAAACAAGAAGGAGGCCAAGGTTTGGATCGTCCTTTCCTCAGAAATGCTTTCAGGGTCCTCAATGTATCCCCATCGGGACCATTCCTACAATGCTGAGACAACGCTATGAACCAGGGAGGACACGGAACACGTCTCTAAGCATGTATGTGCTCGCTCTCTCTCTCACACAAACACACACTCAAACACAAACACACACACACACTCTCACACCCACACACATTCACACACCCACACACACTCAAACACACACACACTCTCACACCCACACACACTCAAACACACACACACTCAAGCACCCACACACACTCAAACACACACACACTCTCACACTCACACACAAACACACACGCACACACTCAAACACACACTCAAACACACACTCTCACACAAAGACACACTCTCACACACACTCACACACTCTCTCACACACACACTGACACACACACACTCCCTCATGTAAACCATCAAGAGATCACCAGAATAAAAGTTCAAATGCAAACCCAGCAACTACCTGGGCAAGTTTTGGCCGGTTCTGTTCAAAAAAAAAAAAAAAAAAAAATCTGTTGCACCATGAAAATAAATGTGCAACCGAAATACGTGTGGAAACAACCACCACCAGAAAGAAATTCCCAAAGCAACCATGTTTCTGTCTCATTGTAAACCCCCAAAATGAAGAGTCCGATGGCATGGAGAGAAGAGAGTCTCCCTCCACTTTTTTCTAGCACCCGATCCACATAAGCACGGAGGGGGAAATATTGGCAAAGGCCCTGGAAAAACCAGGAGGCAGACGTTCGGGTAACCGCGAAGCCAGGAAGCGGTTTATTTTAATAAAGCTATGCTAGGTGGCGCCCCCAATCAGGAGTGGCAACGAGGCTGGGGCGAGTCTCAGCTATCACCACCTGTTAGCCCTGAAACATCAATTCGAGTTGTACACACTTCCATCACGAGTCCCTTTCCAGCCAATAAAACGTAGTAGCTTCGTCCTGAGACATGAGTGGCTGCGGAGAAATGTACATGAAACCAACACTCTAGGTCTTGCACGCCTGCCCTGCCGGCGTTCACATAAACTAACCATGGGTAAGAGTAGCCTTTGGGGGTAGGGGTAGAAATGGGGGGTGAGGGGAGAAAGAGACAAAAAGAGAGAGGAAAAGGGAAAGAAATCCCTGCTTGCTATCCACCTCATCCTGAGAATCATGTCTCCTTTTGGTGAATTCCAAAAATTTCTTCAAAAGCTCTTTCCCCCCCCCCCCCACCCCTTCTTCAGAACGCAGTGCTGTGCTCCATTTTCTGTGCAGGAGATCTGACTTTGCGAGTTGAAAGCGAGGGCAGGCAAGCCATCCCAAGTGTTTTAGTAATTAAACGAATATGCATAATGAACCATATGCCCAAAGGGCCTGTTCTTCATGTGGGCCAGATTTTTGTTTGAATTTTTAATTTTTATATACAGATGAGACATCCCGTCTCAGCGCCCAACCGCGAGAGGGAACATGCAACCGGAAGCAGTGCGAGGGGACAGTCCACGCAGGGGCCGGAACTTTTGCTTCTGAAAATGTGGGTTCGAATGGGTTCCCCCTCCCCTGCAGGTCCCCCCCCCACACACACACACACCCCTCTCCCCGGCCGCTCTCGCAATTGTCATCTGCTCAGGGGCTGCAGGAGATTCGCATAATAAATACACTGACAGCTCTATACAGTTTGAATAAAATACAGTGGCATCAGTTGGAAAGTGTGAAAATCCCAGGGGGTAAACAAAAATTCCTTTTTAAAAAATATATTCTTATTGATTTCAGAGAGGAAGGGAGAGAAAGAGAGAGAAATATCAACAATGAGAGAGAATCAGCTATTGGCTGCCTCCTGCACACCCCATTAAGGGGATCGAGCCTGCAACCTAGCCATAAGTCCTGACTGGGAATCGAACCATGACCTCCTGATTCATAGATCGACGCTCAACCACTTAGCCACATTGGCCGAGCAAGGATTTCTCTTTTTAAAAAAATACTTCTACACTCATCATTCCAACTACCATCTTGAATTACAGGAAGTCCTCCAAGGAAGCTACGTAAGTATGATATTGCAGGCTCTAAGGCAGCGGTCGCCAACTGGGGGTCCCTGGTTCTTGAAAGCCGAAAGGTTGGCGATGGCTGGTTTAAAGAAACCTCTGGAGCAACCAGTCTAGGCCACGTATATTAGCGATGAGAATTAGAGGAATTCATGCCTCTTTTTTTAAACACACACACACACACACACTGAGTGGTTATTATGACCACCCCATCAGTACTTCGTTGGGCCACCTTTTGCCTTCAATACTGCGGCGATTCTTCCTGGCACTGACTCCACAGGATGTTGAGAGGTAATGCGAGGAATCTGACACCATGCCTGATGACTAGCACTGCCCAGTTCTGTGGGATTTGATGGTTGTGGAACCAGCTGCCTGCTGGCTCTTTGAACTTCGTCCCACAAATGCTCAGCTGGATGGAGATCTGGTGATTGTGGGGGCCACCTCAGCAAGGTAAAGTCTCCCTCGTGTTTTTGAAACCACTCCCTGCACAATACGAGCACCGTGGCATGGCGCACTGTTTTGTTGGAAGAAGCCGTGTCCATTGAGATACGCCATCAACATGATAGGATGAACTTGATCAGCCACGATACTTAGGTATGTTGTGCTATTCAGACATTGTTCCACACAAATAAAGGGCCCACATCATGCCAGGAAAATATGCCCCAAATCATCTTGAAGGGTTGCACTCATGCATGTGGGGTGCATGCTTTCATGCTGTGTCCACCAAATTCTCACTCTGCCATCTGTGTGATGCAACTGGAAACATGATTCATCGGACCACATGACTTTTTTCCAATGCTCGACTGTCCAATCCTTGTGTTCCTGTGTGAATTGGAGACGTTTTATCTTGGTAACTGCAGACAGCAAAGGTGTTCAAACAGGCCTTCGGCTTCCATACCCCATACAATGCAGTGTCCGGCTAATATGCCTACAAATGTCAGGTGGTCATAATAATCTGGCCACTGAGTGAACATATTTTATTGATTTTAGAGAGAAAGGAAGAGGGAGAGGCAGAAACATCAATGATGAAAGAGAATCACTGATCAGACGCCTCCTGCCTGCCCCACACTGGGGACAGAGCCTGCAACCTGGGCCTGTGCCCTGATGGGGCATTGAACCTCCAGGTTCATAGGTGGACACTCAACCACTGAGCCACGCCAGGCAGGCGAGGAATTCAGAATTCTCAATGATGCAAGTGCACATAGCGGGTAGAAAGTTCTCAGGGTGAAATGCAGGCTTGGCCTCCTCATTTCTAAGCAGCACAGACTGTGACTTAAAGGGATTCGATATCTTCTCTCAAACATACAGGTCCCCAGGGTTCCCCAAGCTGCCATGGTAAAGGAACAGGCAAAATCTACCTTGAAGCTCCTCAGTCTCATTTAGAAAATACTCAGTTATAGTCAAAGCAACGTAAGACATAGAGAGTCTGATAACATTACTGTCATCGCCACTGCTGGTGTGGCTCAGTGGATAGAGCGTTGTCCCGAAAACGGAAGGGTCCCAGGTTCGATTCCGGTCAAAGGCACGTACCTGGGTTGCGGGTTCAATCCTTGGCCCTGTTTGGGGCGAGTACAGGAGGCAACCAATCGATGTGTCTCTCTCACATCAATGTTTCTCTCTGTCTCCGTCTCTAAAAATCAATGGGGGAAAAAAATAACAAAATAACAGAAAAATTACTGCGTCATCTCTGGATGTAGGGTTCAGTAATCACTCTCTAAAACAGAGAAGAGCTTTTTATTTTATTTTAAATATATGTTTATTGATTTCAAAGAGGAGGAGGAGGAGAAAGAGAGAGAGAGAGAGAGAGAGAGAGAGAGAGAGAAACAATGATGAGAGAGAATCATGGATCGGCTGCCTCCTGCATGCCTCACACTGGGAATTGAGCCCACAATCTGGGCATGTGCCCTGACTGGGAATTGAACCGTGACCTCCTGGTTCCTAGGTCGAAGCTCGACCACTGAGCCACACAGGCCGGGTGAGAAGAGAGCTTTTTAAAAAATGTGTTTGCATAACATCTGCAATGTACCAGGGCGATCTGGACAAAGTTAGTTAAGTCCTACATGTGGGTCAGTCTTGTACATGCCTCATTCACCATCAACATTTCAGGACGGAGTGACTGCGTGTGTGTCAGTGAGTGTATGTCAGTGAGTGAGTGTGTGTGTGTACACATTGGTGGGGGAGGCAGCCTACAGGAAATGCTTCAAGTTCATTCTTCCCAAAGTCTTTAACCAAAATAACGGAAATGCGAAATGCCACGTTGGGCGCGAGGGCCTTCAGAAAAGGTGATGAAAACAAATGGGATGGAACGTCCCCGTGAACCCTCGGACCCCCTCCAGCCACGCTTCCCAACACAGATACGCGCTCGTTTCCACAACGTACACACCAGAGCAAGCACAGAGCACGTCGTCATGGAGCCGTAAATCCCATCTCCTCCTGCCTTCCCCCTCCGCTCGGTGTTGACGCCCCTGATCCCGGCTGGGTGAGCCGATCTAGTGGTCTCGGCGGCGAGACGGACAGACTCCCACGGCAGGCCGAAGGCAAAACCTGACAAGGAGCGTTACCTTCCTGGCTGTTTAAGTCCTTTAAGGACGTGTGGGGGCAATTAGAGAAGGAGGGCAATCTTTGCAGAGTGCATTAACGCTCTCCCGACCTCGCAGACAATAGATCAGACCTCGGGCACATAATGCTTCCCTAAGGCTTTCCAGCCTGTGCCTTTGATCTCTTGGTCACTGGTGTGTTACCACAGGTGTCATCCACTTAGGAGGCATCATTCATGAGCACTGCTGTCCATTAGCTCTAGGGCTGCACTGCAGTCAAGATAAAGCAGGAAGCCCTGGCTGGTTTGGCTCGGTGGACAGAGTGTCGGCCTGTGGACTGAAGGGTCCAGGGTTCAATTCCGGACAAGGCACCAGGAGGGGGTGTGCAGGAGGCAGCTGATCAGTGATTCTCATCATTGATGTTTCTAACTCTCTCTCTCTCTCCTTCTCCCTTCCTTTATAAAAAAAATAAAAATATATTTAAAAAGAAAAAGATAGAGCAGGAAAATCGCCATAATCCTCAGCAGTGCTTCTTGTATCTTTAAGATGAGGGTGAAACTTCTGGACCATAGTCTTTCACAAATGTATATATTAATATATATTAGAGGCCTGGTGCACAAAAAAAATTTGTGCACTCAGGGGGGTCCTTCAGTCTGGCCCGGCCTGTGCCCTCTCACAGTCTGGGACCCCTCGGGGGATGTCCACCTGCTGGCTTAGGCCCACTCCTCCAGGGGATCGGACCTAAGCTGGCAGCCCGGGAGCTCTCAGGGGATGTCCACTTGCCAGCAGGGAGTAGGCCTAAGGTGTAGCTGGACATCCTTAGCACTGCTGAGGAGGTGGAAGAGTCTCCCACCACCAACTCTGTGCTGGCAGCCATCAGCCTGGCTTGTGGCTGAGCAGAGCTCCCCCTGTGGGAGTGCACTGACCACCAGGGGGCAGCTCCTGCATTGAGCATCTACCCCCTAGTGGTCAGTGTGTGTCCTAGTGACCAGTCATTCCCCGTGGTTCTGCTGTTAGGGTCAATTTGCATATTACCCTTTTATTATATAGGATTGATTTCAGAGAGGAAGGGAGAAGAAGAGAGAGAGAAACATCAATGATGAGAGAGAATCATTGGTTGGCTGCCTCCAGCACGCCCCCTACTGGAGATTGAGCCAGAAACCTACGCATGTGCCCTTGACCAGAATCGAACCCGGGACCCTTCAGTCCGCAGGCCGATGCTCTATCCACTGCGCAACACCGACCAGGGCTGTCTTATTATTTTTTCAAGCTACAACGTCCGTTCTGAAAAAGTGACTTAGTTCCGTTACTCTGCACAGGTCATTCGATGAGCAACGGGCATGGGGTGGGGACATTTTCAAAACAATTGGATGCTTTTTTGTCTATAAAATGAGTCATTGAGGGAAACACCATGTGTGATAAACAACGCTGGGACATATGCAGAAGAAAGCCAAGGGGGAAATCAAACAATTCCTTGCACTGCACGCTTTCAAACCTTCATTTTTCCTGCGGGCTACACGGCAGGACACTCTGCTCAGGCAGTAACCTGCTTCCTGATGAACATCCTGTCCCAACGGCTAACCTCACAGTGGAAGCTTGGCCTTTACCATTTATTATAAACATTGTCAAGAACCGCTCACCATGATATATATAATTTATTTTTTATTTTTTAACGGATTAGATGTTGGTCAGCTGCTAACAGAGCAAGAATGGGGTATTTTTTAAAAATACATTTTAATGGATTTTTTACAGAGAGGAAGGGAGAGGGATAGAGAGTCAGAAACATCGATGAGAGAGAAACATCGATCAGCTGCCTCCTGTACACTCCCCACTAGGGATGTGCCCGCAACCAAGGTACATGCCCTTGACCGGAATCGAACCTGGGACCCTTCAGTCCACAGGCTGATGCTTCATCCACTGAGCCAAACCGGTCAGGGCCTGAATATTCTTTCTATGAAGGTAGCGGGGTAGGTTTTGGGAGGGTCTGACATGCTTTCTGCTCTTGTCCCTCATAAGTAATTGGAATAGCAATTGAAACAGAATATGGGAAGGCTAGATGGTTTCTTTTTGTTTTTTCTTTCTTTACCTCCTTCTGTAATTAGAAGAATTTCTTGTCCGGCCAGGGTGGCTCAGTGGTTGAGCGTCAACCTATGAACAAGAAGGTCACGCTTCAATTCCCGGTTAGGGCCACTGCAGGGGTTGAGGGATCGATCCCCAGTGTGGGGCGTGCAGGAGGCAGCCAATCAATGATTCTCTCATCACTGATGTTTCTCTCTCTCTCTTCCTCTCTTGCTCACCCTTCCTCTTTGAAATCAATAAAAATGTATTTTAAAAAAAACAAGAAATTCTGTATCTAACAATATGGTATATACGATCTTATTGAATTTTAATTTCCTCATAAGAACATTAGTGCAATGTTCAGAAGACACACAAGACTGAAATAATTTGCTCCAGGCCATCAGTCGTCTGTTGATGACACTCAATATCTAAAGCCTAAAGCATTTAAACCAAAATAATTATATTTTCTTAGAATCAAGGCAGTTTCCCTCACAAAAGTGCACTGCAAAGGTTTTTAAAATGAGACAAGAAGAGAGTTGAAAATTAGCTTTATGTTTGAGCAAATCACTTTCGCCTTAGCATTTTCAGACCCAAACTTAAGAAAAAACTGCAAGTGAAAATAGATAAATTCAGAAAAAGCAATTTAAGAACTTTTGAACCTTAACTAGCAGGAAAGAAACAGCTATTGAATGCTTCAACTTTGCTTTGAACTAATGTCTAAATGTCTAAAATTAAAAAAAAAACAAAACACAAAATAACTGAATAAAATGTTATCATAGCCACTTTGCCTGGTCTGGTGTTTTAAAAGAAACTATGCATGCTGGATGCTTAACTCTGGATACAATAGCTTTCAAGAAATGTGTGATCCTGCTCCGATTAAAACTAACCTTCTACAATTAGCTATGGGATGAAATGTCCTCTGGAAACAATTGGATTTGATACTTTGATGTGAAGATGTGTCTGTACACACACACACACACAGCGCTATGCCTAAGCAACTTAATACTGAATAGCAAACCATTTCATAAACCTTACCAATGGCCTACGCACCAAATTTTGGCTATAGGCTGAGTAAAACTAAAAGGGGGGGGGGGGAGAAACAGGCTTAAAATGGTAATCTGAGCCCGGCCGGTGTGGCTCAGTGGTTGACCGTCAACCTATAAACCAGGAGGTCACAGTTCGATTCCCGGTCAGGGCAGAGGTCTGGGCTGCGGGCTCCATCCCCAGTGTGGGGCGTGCAGGAGGCGGCCGATCCATGATTCTCTCCCATCACGGATGTTTCTGCCTCTCTACCCCTTTCCCTTCTTCTCTGAAATCAAATATATATATATTTTTAAAAATGGTAATTTGTCACCATACAGGAAAGCTGTAGCCACTTAGTCGGATCTTCTTCCTTGCACACGGAGATGAACACAGCACAGAACCGCTGAGAAAATTACTGTAGAAACAATAATTTCTGCACAACATGAGAATTCCATTCTTTCCACTAATGATTTCTGCATGTAGATGACTGTACCAAATTAAAAATAAATTGCCGAACTTAAAATCCCCCAAGAAGCCGGCCGCAGGAATGCCCCTGGGATTGGCTTCATTTATGAGTCTCTATCGCCACCTGCAGGACTATCTTTAAAGTGCACTTAAGCAACGGGCAGCTATTTGCTGCCTTCTTCTTTTTCTTTCTTTTCTCTTTCCCTCTCTTCTCTTCTCCCTCCTTGTGCGTGTGCGCGTGCGCACGATAAATTTCCAGGAAATATTTTTTTTTTCTTTTGAAAATACATACACTGCCCTAACTGGTTTGGCTCAGTGGATAGAGCACCGGCCTGCGGACTGAAGGGTCCCAGGTTCGATTCCGGTCAAGGGCATGTACCTTGGTTGCTGGCACATCCCCAGTGGGGGGTGTGCAGGAGGCAGCTGATCGATGTTTCTCTCTCATCGATGTTTCTAACTCTCTATCCCTCTCCCTTTCTCTCTGTAAAAAACCAATAAAATACATTTAAAAAAAAAAAGAAAATACATACACTACTAGAAGTTTAAAAAGCACCAATAAAATGCAAAGTGAAACCCAGAGAAAGGATTATAGTGACTTGAAGGAGGCCCCCAGCAGCTAATTTTGTAACAGCGAAACCCACATCGTACTGTCCATTTTGCAACGCTGCATGCCGAGGAGGGAATTGGCCTACAGAAATTTCCTCAGGAAAAATGTGCGGGTGTCCACCCATGGTTTCCAAGGAACACAGCTTTGGCGATGGAACAGCTTAGGAAAAAGTTTGTCGTTGCATGTACCTGGCTTCAACTAGAGCAGGAAAAAAAAAAGGCTGCTATCAGTAAATTTATACTGAGTCTACTGTTGCCTTTTAGATAAACCAACGTAAGATATTATTTGACTACAAGTGCCACAAAACACAGACTATCGGCAGCAGCAGCAGCATAGCCATGCCATCATCTTCACCATCATCATTGGTATCGCTATGAGGCCTTGACCCACCATGAGGCCTCCTCTGCTGTAAGAACCGGGGCCAGGCACCTGAATTAACACCAGTTTTTATTCCTCCAGTTTATTATCAACCCCCTAGAGCAGTCACGCGACAGACTTCAAAAATATTCTCCAGCCTTAGCTGGTGTGTGGCTCAGTGGATAGAGCGTCAGCCTGCAGACTCAAGGGTTCCTGGTTCGATTCCCGGTCAGGGCACATGCCTGGGTTGCGGGCTTGATCCCTGGTGGGGGGGCGTGCAGGAGGCAGCGGATCAATGATTCTTTCTCATCATTGATGTTTCCCTCCCCCTCCCTTCCTCTATGAAATGAATTAAAATATTTTTTAAAAATATATACGTTTTCCAAATGTACGACTGAAGGGGGAAAAGGTGTTGTTTTCACTTTTATTAACAAAATGCATGGATACTCATACCCACAAGCCCATGATTCCTGAGTTCATGGCCACAAGGCACACACTGCAGACAAGGCAGAGGGGCTGGGACAAGCCGGGAGGCCTTGGGAGGTCACGTCACAAAGCTTTCCATTTCTCCCCCGATGGATGAACGTGAAGGACCCTGCAATGTCCCATTCTGATGGCCTCCTGCATTTCCAGGCTGCAAACAGTTGCCACGGGGTTTGGTTTTAACGCCAATTGAGCACAGGAGTGCATTTCTCTCCTTTTTCCTTTTTGTTCTTCCTTGGCAAAATGAAACCTCTCTGGCAACGAGTTGAAGCAAAAATTTGAAGAGGCAGAAATAGAAAAGTCACTTTAAAGGGCCAGAAAAAAAATGTGGATTGGGGTTTGAGGAAAATTCCAGGGAGATTAAAAAGTCAGTAAGCACTGCAGAGCAGGTGGGGGTTGTGGGTGGGGGGGACCTTTTTTCCTGCCAAAGGCCATTTGGATAGTTATAACATCATCTGTGGGCCACACAAGATTATCAACTTAAAAATTAGCCTGCTCGGTATTCGGTCAAACGTTTAATTAATTAACTCGCCCCTAATGCCGCAGCAGGGCCAGACCAAATGATTTCTCGGGGCTGACACGGCCCGCGGGCCGGACGTTCCCCACCCCTGCTGTAGACAAACATGGCTTAGACGGTGAGGCCTTAAACGGATTTCTGATTTGTCTTTGTACCTCTTTTTCCTAAAAGTGAAAGCTAGACTATCAGGCCGATGAAACATGTACCTCCCAGATTAGCTCTATGATTTAAAAAGCCGACGACACAACGCCAGGATAGGAGGTGAGAGAGCAAACACACACCTTCCTAAATCATACATCAAACGGCCAAGTACAACCCAGCGCAGTAAACCTTCACCAAGACCTCAAAGGAGGGTTCTCTCCATAAACAGCGGAGCAGGCGGCCAGAATGACTGCCAGGCTCTCTTGTAAGTGTCACCTGGGGTGGGTCTCATTACAGGTCCCCCCAGCAAGCACGCCTGCATCCCACACAAGGAAAGGGCCATCAGCTCCCCAAGCCCTGCCCGAGAAGGAGGGCACACACCACCTGATGGGGAGCCCAAAGACCAGCCAGATAGGCTAATGAAATGACAGCTCAGAGACAAATGACAAAGCTCGGACTAAAGAGGGAAAAAAGGGGGGAGGGGCATATCAAATTTGCCAGAAATCAAAGTGCTGAGTATGTTTTTCAACAGGTCAAAACTGATGCAGGAAATTGGTTGTAACTGCTTTCTCACATACCAGCTGCTCCCCCCCTCCCCCCTTCTTTTTCTTTCCTGTCTCCCTCCTTCCATTCCCCCATCTTTTACATTTCTAATATTCTTTACAAGTTTTGTACCATACAAAATGTTTGCTCATCCCAGTAGCCCATATACAAGCAGATGGAACGAGAAGGAAAAGTACCGAGCTCCGTAAAAATACAACATTAAATCTCCCCAGAGAGATACAGGGCCTGCGGATCAGGGGTAGAGATTTGCCAGGTCCCTCCCGCCTCTCCCAGGTCTCCTTCTGCTGGCCATCCTTTTAGCCGCTTTGCTCATGAGCACCAACCCCCGGGAAGGGCAGGATCAAGAAAAAGCTAGGAAAACGCACATCCTAAATGATGATCAGGAAGCTGTTAGTTGCCTATGGCTTTTGCCCTCTGATGGGGTCCATAGGCTGTTACGGTCAGAGAAGGAGTTGGGATAAAAAGAAAGCAGTGCCCAGCCCTCGTGGCTCAGTGGTTGAGCGTCGGCCTATGACCCAGGAGGTCGCGGTTCAATTCCCGGTCAGGGCGCCTGCCCAGGCTGTGAGTTGATCCCCAGCAGGGGCGTGCAGGAGGCAGGTGATGGATGATTCTCCCTCATCATTGAAGTTTCTATCTCCCTCTCCCTTCCTCACTAAAATCAACAGAAATAAAAAAGCAAAGAGTCCAATATCTGGCTACCCCCTTCTTGCATTTCTTCGGCACTTAATTTGATTACAATGTGGAGACAAGCTGGAGGAAAGAACATGGGGGTGGGGTAAAGGAGGGGAGTAATGGGTGCTGGGGAGAGAGGAACGGAGGGGGTAAGACTGATGACTGCTCATATGAAAACTTGAGGCCCAGTGCACGAATTCATGCATGGTGGGGTCCCTTGGCCTGGCCTGCGATTGGGGCCGATTGGGGTTGTCTCGCCCAGTCCAGATAGGGGCCAATCAGGGCCAGCAGGCCGGTGGGGGGGGAGGGACTGCAGGAGGTTGGCCAGCCGCAGGAGGTTAGTTGTGGGAGCGCACTGACCACCAGGGGGCAGCGCTTATGTCGAGCGCATCATAGCTATCGGTCAGTCATAAAGGACACTTAGGCTTTTATATATATAGATGTTACCTTTGTATCTCAGTGTCTCACAGTGTATGAGACGCTGGACAACAATGGCTGTGGGAAGGGAGGGAGGGAGAGGGCAGAGCCTGAGGAGAGTAGCCAAGCATTGGCTGGGTCAAGGAATGACATGACTTCCCAGGAGTCTTCTCTTCACTGAAGATGTCAACATCAGGCTCAAGTTCAGATCAATTGTCAGGATTCTCTGCACAGTAGAACCGGACGGAATGAATCCACTGGAATCTGCAAAAGGCCATGGCTCCTCACCAGACCATGCACAGAAAGCAGAAAGGGTGCTTGCATCCCAACAGAAAACTCAGGGTTGGCATGACAGTGACGGAGGGTTCCCATATAGGGCTGGAACTACGGTGCACAACGGGCATTAACCATCCACCTCTGATCTAACCGGGCCTGGCCATGTACCTAAGATTAAAACATCTGCGGTTAAAAAAAAAAATAAAGATCTAATGCTTGCTAGTTAAAATCGAGACGCTCCCAAAATGCCAACTGATTTTACTCGGCAGAGCCATGATTCTGTCCGGAAGTGAAATTCAATTATAGAGCTGAAAATATAAACATGAAAATATGCTAAAATAGGTAAGACTCTCCTTTCACATTTTCAACAGATAGTCTTTTAATGCAATTACTGTAATTTTATTAAATGGCATAATTAGTTAATGCCTGAGAAGTTGTCAATGGAAGGTGCAATTATGTTGTAAAAATTATAACCACAATTTGCAATAATGGATTGTTCGTACAAAAAAATGCTGAGAAAAACCTTTAACATATTTTGAAAAGTATATAATGTGGTCCTTTGTGGAAAGGAAAGTTTGGGAAATCATCTGAAATGTTAAATAAGGCAAATAATAAGCTGTCAAATATTTTAAGCATTTTATGTATTTATATATTTTGCATAAAAGCATATATAAGTATGCATTTAAAAATACTTTGCCCTAGCAGGTTTGGTTCGGTGGACAGAGCATTGGCCTGCAGACTAAAGGGTCCCGGGTTCGATTCTGGGCAAGGGCAACATGCTGGGGTTGTGGGCTCGATCCCAGTAGGGTGTGTGCAGGAGGCAACCGATCAATGATTCTCTCTCATCATTGATGTTTCTCTCTCTCTCTCTCTCTCTCCCCCACTTCCTCTTTGAAATCAATAAAATATATATATATATATATATATATATATATCCAGCTGGCGTGGCTCGTGGTTGATTCTTGTCCTATGAACCAGGAGGTCAGTGTTCCATTGCTGGTCAGGGCACATGCCTGAGTTGTGGGCTTGATCCTCAGTAGGGGGTGTGGCGATTCATGATTTCCTCTCATCGTTACTGTTTCTCTCTCTCTCCCTCTTCTCTCTGAAAGGAAAAAAAAACTTCTCCTCCAGGAAAAGTGATTACTGTAACTTTTTTTCAGCTTCAGCGAAATGCTGTGAGCCTTTGAGCTAAAATTGCACAAACGCCTACCCAACAGACAGTGAGGTCTGCCTTGCACATGTGACTTCCGGTGGACGGAGAAACAGCCGCTGAAATTTAATAAAAGGCAGATACATCTAGTTGTGAATAAACTGGTGATTGGATTTAAAGAAAAGGTACCTTTTTTTTAGACTCAGCTGACGCATAAATATCTAAGGCTTAAAAAAACTGACCAGCAATATGTTAATAGTCCATTGGGAAACAGATTTTCAATGTAGTTGTCACTGATGGTCTTTGGGCCACGGAAGGGATCCTGGACAAGCAATCCTTAAGATTTCATGTAAAATTGCTCCTAACCTGTACTCACAAGATGTTCCACAGAGAAATGTTTTTGTTTCCCAAATGTCCTCTGTGTGTGTGTGCATGTGTATGCGTGCGTGTGCGCGTGCGTGTGTGTTGGAAGGGTCAGTTCTAATATTTCTGCTCTTGCTTTTAAGTTATTTTTATTTTTTAAAATATTTTTTATTGATTGCAGAGAGGAAGGGAGAGAGAGATGGAAGAGGACCCTTTGATGAGAGAGGATCACTGATGACTGTCTCCTGCACGCCCCCTACTGGGGATCAAGCTCGCAACCTGGGCAGGTGCC
>PVJC01016279.1:0-33910 GCA_004026665.1 Murina feae | reverse complement strand
GAGTCCTGCATATCTATAGAGAATACAGAAATTTGCAAACATTTTGAGAGTTTGGGGGTAAATCAATGTAGAGTCCTAAGAAAGTTTTATTCATTACCATGGTGCCAAGGATTCTGCCTATATCATTGTTGCTATGTCTTGGTACTGTGGCTGGAGGATTTGGTTGGTGGGATTCCTCCATTGCTAGTGGGAGTGAGATTCTTATGATATCTTTAAAAACAATGAATTTTGTAAGATTCGCACAGG
Organism: Murina feae; assembly: GCA_004026665.1. Classification (NCBI taxonomy): domain Eukaryota; kingdom Metazoa; phylum Chordata; class Mammalia; order Chiroptera; family Vespertilionidae; genus Murina; species Murina feae. The sequence goes on along the minus strand of PVJC01016279.1, from coordinate 33,664 downwards.
AGAAAGAGTGATTTTTATTGGCATGGAATTACATTTCTCAGTTTGCAAAGTCCCATGTCCCTTGAATCAGTTCTTAAAAATGTGTGGCTGGGGCTCCAGCAGAGTCAAAAGCAAGGCCAGTGTCCAGAGTTTCCATTCCATGGTGGAGTGGAGTCCAATGTAGCATCAGCTAGATTTGACCCATCAGTCTATTGTGTGGGTCCCACATGGTCATGAGCCACATGGGTGAATGCAGAGCATGCAAGCTTTGAAAGCCAGGAGTGAGGCTGGAATAACAAGGGAGAAAGAGGGGGAACTGTTCTTGTAGCACCGGGCTCACAGCCTTCCTGCTCACAGGCAGGCATCATCATTTTGCAACCCAGGCTGAAGAGGTTGTTTGCATGGTAGTGAGGTTGCTAGCATTCACAGCCAAGTTTCCAGGCCACAAATCCTGGCCTTCCTCCCTTTTTAGACAGGCTCTTGCTCAATGGAACAATGAAAGGAGTGCTACGTGCAGTAAGGACTGAAATTTCAGTAGCCGGGGTTTAGCTAGTGGCTTGAAATAATGATATGCCTTTATAAGATGCAGATTCCCTTTAAACAGGCCCTCATTCCACTCTGACTTCCCTGAGCCCTACAAGAATGGGTGTTGATGTCCACAGATCGGCTCCGTCACTGGATTTCCTGCAAAACCATGGAGACCAGTGCCCTGAGAAATCATTCACATCCGAGGCAGTTCTTCGGGATATCCAACTAGTAAATTTTAATGAAGTGATACATTTCATGCTTGGCATACGAAGGCTAATAATTATTCATCCTCCAACTCATAGCAGCATTTCTGCATAGAATTGCCTACTGCCGCATCAAATACGTGTTGTTGTCTCTCGCCTCTTTCTATAAGAGTGCTTGCTGGTCAGTGCTCAAAGTTAACACCAGTAATAAGGCATCATCATAATGTACTCTCTGAGATGATGCCTTGAGGAGGACCCAACATCACTTTTTTGGTTTTCTTGCCAAATGTTCATAACTTCAATCTAATTATGAGAGAGAAAAAAATCAGACAAACCCAAATGGAAAGACATTGTACAAAATAACTAGTGGTACTCTTCAAAGGTTAAAATATCATGAAAGACAAGGTAAGACTAAAGAACTGTCACAAATTGGGGGAAAGTAAGGACACATCACAAGTAAATGCAATGTGGAATCCTATATTAGACCCTGGCTCAAAGGCATTAGAACCAAATACCATCATTTTGCAAATGGAGACCCAGGCTGAAGAGGTTGTTTGCATGGTAGTGAGGTTGCTATCATTCAGAGCCAAGTGTCCAGGCCACAAATCCTGGCCTTCCTCCCTTTTTAACCAGGCTAAATTTCTGTATTGCATTGTTCCATTGAGAATAAAGGGGGATTATTGTAAAAATGAGTGAAGTTCAAAAACATCAGTAGTTGAGTTACTATTGTTCCACCTTAATTCCCTTGTTTTTGTCATTGTATCATGGTCAAGTTTGGTGTTATTGGAATAAGGAGTGGGAGTGTTGGCTGGTTATAACTGGTGATTCTTTTTAAAAATGAGTCTCATTTTTATAGATGAAAAGCCTTAACTGAAATAATCAATCTATAATAGTGCTATTCCAGACAATATCGGGGAAGATATTTTAAGGAATGAATACTTTATATTATACTTCATATTGCTCCACTTGGCTTGCAAACATGACTGCAAACTTTTCATTAACTCTCCTGACCCCCTTCATTGACTTCCTGAAAGACCAAGACTAATGACCAACGAGTACGAGGAATTCGTGGAGATCATGAGCTGATGGATATAATATGCCAGATCTCCTTTTTCATGCTGCTAAAATGAGGTGCCGAACCCTCATGGATACTTCCAAAGATTTATCTGATTTTATGATACATGATTATTCAGTTATCATAGATATCTCCACTTACAAATAGGTCTGATGCCTTTGCTAGCACACCTCAATTTGTGTCACAATCATTTTGGCCTCCCTGACAGGGACTTGGACTGCTAGGCACCTGCTCTTGCTCCATAGCCCCATTTTATGAATCATAATTGGCAGCATGCTTGACCAACAATTTCTCAGTTCCTGTGATTTGTGTGCTCGTGTGTGTGTGTGTGTGTGTGTGAGAGAGAGAGAGAGAGAGAGAGAGAGAGTAAAGGACAGTGGAAGTTTGGGAACATAAAAGTTTTCCTGCTCTTTGTTGAATAACACACAGAAAAAGTGCACAAATTATTAATTGCATATCTCAATGAATTTTTACAAACAACATACCAGAGTGATAAGTCAATAAACAAAACTGTCAATGCCATGAAAGCTGCTGGTGTACTCTCTTGCTGTCACTACTCCACCAAGGGCAACCACCATCCTAACTTAATATTATAGAAGAATTTTAGCAATGTATCTGAATGCATTATATGGTGTACACTCTTTTTCATATGGCTTCTTATGCTCAACATAATGTTTATGAAATATCATTTTAATGTGTGTGTTATATACATAATGTTCACTCTCATTACTGTGTAGTAGTCTATGATGTAAATATACCAGAATTTATTTATCCACCCTACTACCGATGGATACTTAGATGACTTTCTGTTTAGGGTTATTATGAATAACATTGCTATGAGCATTTTAGGACATGTTCCTTGGTGCACATATGTATGTGTTTCTATTGTGCATGAACCTAGGAATGGAATTGCAGATCACAGGTTTGTATTATGTTTAGGTTCATAGTGCCAAGCAGTTTTCAAAAACGACGATATCAATTTATAATATGCTAAGCGCAGCATGAAAATTTTGTTTGCACTACATCCTTGCCAACACTAGGTATTATCAGTGTTTTTCATTTCAGCCCTTCTGGTGAGGATATGACTGTAACTCATTTTAGCTTCAATTTGCAGATGTCAGGTATTTATATGTTGTCTTTGTGAAGTGCAAATTTATCTTTTGCCCATATTTATATAACTGTCTTACCCTCCCCTTCTGACTTCTCTTCATTCCTTGTAAGATTGTATCTTATTTCCATTAAAAAATAAACAAATATCCAACAGCATGTAAATGACTAAATACACTGTGGCATACTTCATACACTGGAGCACTGCCCAGAAATAAAAATAAATGATATCCGGATACCCATAACATCAATGAAATTCAAAAACATTGTCCTAAGCAAAAGAAGCCGAATGCAAAAGAATACACGCTGTATGATTCCATTTGTACGACATCCAACAAGAGACAAACTCATCCATAGTGACAGAAAACAGGTCGGGGGGTTCCTGGGGTTGGAAGGCAATATTACAAAGAGCATTGTTGGAGCCCCTTACACGTCCAGCACGGTTCAGGGTTCCTGTTCAGGGTTCGAGTTCTGAAGGAGGCCGCACACAAAATGAAGAGAGAGAGACTAGAAGAGAATCAATTTGGAAACTGGGGGGACCAGGCGTGGAGCCTTCCTTTACCAGGGTAGGCTGCCCACTGATGGGATGCCTGGGTCTCACCAGCCTTTTATTGAGTCTCTGAGAAAACAACCATATCCTTAGGCACGAAATTCCAAGGGAGAATTTTACATGTAATTAACAGGTAGAGATTTGCTGCAATTAACAATGTTTCAACTTAAACAATGGGTGCATAGCGCTGACCTTTCAGGTAGGTTAAAAACCATCAGTTTCCAGCATCAAAATAATCCGTTTCCAGCAGAGCATGAGGGAAGATATTAGGGTGATGGAAATGTCCTATGGTGATTTCAGTAGTGGTTACATGGATGTGTACATTTTTCAAAACTCTTTGAACCGCACACATGAAATAGGTGAGTTCATGGTACTAAATCATACTTCAATAAGAACGATTAAAAGTAAAACTTGTACTGAGCCCTATACTATGTGTAGCCCATGGAATATGATCAAATTAGGGCTTTTCTTCAACTCGGGTCCGGTGACCAGTCCAGACGCCCAAAAACCCACGTGTGCTCCACTGGAGGAAAGGAAGTGCAGGGCCGCCAACATCTTTTGAAATAACCGTTTTGATTGAAGACATCACAAAAGCCTGGTTCTGGCTACTTTGGCCACCTCATACCCCACAAATGGTTTCGTTTCCGCTCACTGACGGCTCTCTGCCAGTCACTCAACTAGCCAGCCAGCACACTTTCACAAGCTGGCTCCTCACCACGTTTAAACTCTACAAGGAGAACGCAGGCATGTCCAACCCTGGGCTGGGAGAAAAACCTCCCCCGTTCGCTTTCCCAACACGTAACCTTACAGGGGCCAAACTACAGTCATGTTGTTGTTGTTTTTTTCTCTTTGACTCTCAAGGGCAACCTGACAGGGACCGTGTTTCAGAAAGCTCCTCTCCCATTCGGCACCAGAGCTGTGGTATTTTAACAGCCTGTCTCAGCCCTCCCCTGGGAACATATTATTATGCCATCATTAGTGATGGGCAAACCTCGCTGGGTTTCCAGGTTTGAGTCTGTGCCAGAGTGGAGAGTTTCCCTTTTCTAACAACTCCAGATCTCCCCCCATTTCCCCTTATTCGTTGTTTGTTTTTGTCCTCTCGACTTGGTTCCTTCTTATTGACCGGGGCATGCTCTCCAACGCTTTACCTGCTACTAATCCCGGAAAGAAGAAAGGGAAGAAGATGGGACAGGAAGCATGAATTACCAGATGATCTCTCACATGGCTCTCATGCCATCTCTCTATGTTCATGTGCCCTGTGCCAACAGAAGTGTAATCAGGTTATCAGGAAAGAATGACCGGACATTCACTATGTGCCCACGACAACACTTCTAGGAGTGCCCAGGGAATTTGTGGGTGAGTAAAGATGAGTCCTTTCAATGGCCAATAGGTGCAATTGACAGGCATATGAACATCACTGACAGTAGTGCCCTGAGGACTAAGTATTCAAGGCTATCGGAAAGCTTTAAGAAGCTGTAAACCGTATATGTCCATTCATCATTTAAGGCAACAGTTTCTGTTTCTAGAATACAAGAACAATCCATTAAACTCACTATATCTCTACTCAAGCACTTCTATTAAAGATTCCTCTCTGTTTTTCTTCTTTAGGAGGCAGGAATGTTAATATTTATTCCATGAACTACTTTTTCGGCTAAGAAGCTGAGTGGCACACTGAATTTATAAATTAGGGATACCATTTCATTCAAAACCATAGAGCCTTCCTTTCAGGGCTGGAAGTCAAGCCTGCATTTGTAAACTGGATCCACCAGCCAAGGACTCGTGGGGTCATGAGGTCAGTGGGGACACGTAGTTTCAAGCCCTTCCCATCTTCCATTAGAAGAATCCCAGAATACAGCATGTCCTGTGACCTTGTAGAAGACTGGGAATGTTCAGGTCAGAGGCAGCAGCTGGCCTAGGAGGGCTGCCAGAATTTCCAGGACACTGATGCATTCAGAATAGGAGAAAAGAGAACATTGGAGGGGGTGCCTGGCAGGGGGGAGAGGAGAAGGAAAGCATAGGGAGCCCTGAACTGATAAATTCAGATTTATGTATTTCAGTATGAAAACACTGATGAGTCACTTATGCTAATATGTGTTTTCTCTTTAACACATTTTCTCCAGTTGGTCTAAAACTATACTGTCTACTATGAGTAATCTCACAGTCACAACACAAAATTTGGTTTTCTGCCCAAAGAACAGTCACTTTTTTTTTGGACCACATCCCCCCAATGAGTAGCTAAATCTGGGAGAGCATTTCTGCCATAGTTTAAGCCTTTCCACTGCTTTCTGTGAAAACTTCAGTAAAAGTATCTGTTTGTTTAGGAATTTTTCTAACAGACTGAGGAGATCTGTTCCCTATTAATTATTTTCCTGATTCTCTTTAAGCAGTAGTTTTGATTCTCCTCTGAGCCTTTGTTTATCATGTTGTATTACCATCTTTAGACAATAGCAGATCAAAAATAATGGAATGTGTATTCAGAGCATTATCTATTTTCCAGTTTGTCCATTTATGATTGCATTGATTTTATTTTTAAAGTGGTTTTATGAGTTCTCAGAAGGTAGAATGAGCATAGATCAAATGATGTCAGAAATGCACAAACTCTCTAGGTAAAGCAAGGTAACTAGTTGCCATCTCAGGTGCCGACTTCATTGATTAGGGACTACTGTTAGCAGTGTTGTCCTAAGAAGGAATTGAGGTCACTTTCTGGCTGAACAGGAAAGGGGGCCTGGAGTTGATTAGTAATATCTGTCATGGCAGTGTCTTCATAGTAAGTTGGGAAGGGGATGAACAGTGAGTGTCAGCATAGACATTATGTATTTGCCTTTTCTTGTCTTAGCAAACTATTCATTCAAGCAACTAACATGTCAAGTGGAGTGCTATAGTAACTGATTAAATTGAAAAGAGACCTGAGCATTTTGATTTAAGTGTGTAGCTGTATCAAGATATAATCCAGGGCACTTCTAACACAAAGATTAAAAGAACACATTCAACATACTACCTATCCTCCCACACCATTCAACATTCTTTCTAGTTCCATGTTCCTTGCATGTTCCATACTGAAGTAATATGGCTGGTGTGCATGGAAAAAAGGGCTTTTAAATGAGAAAATGATAGTGTCTTTTTTTCTAGCTGTTGATCTGTGCCTCTTTTTTACCTAGAAACCTGATAAAAAAAATTAAGCAAAGAGATCTTTGGTCTTAGCAGCACTGAGAAACCAATCCAGTCAATGAGTCAAAAGAGGAACAATGGCCCTTCTTTGCAGCATATAATCCATATGTGCATGACTTTATGAAAAGTTCTTGGACAAGTCTTAAATATTTAAATTTTAATAAATGTGGCTGTTGGTCTTTAAAAAAGAATTATAGTGTTTTTACTGTTAAACAGTACCCTTTTCCCCTCACATATGATAAGAACCTCAATTTCACTAGTCATAGAGGATGTAAATTATATTTTGGGCTACAAGGGGAATTATTTACTTACATGAGATCAAGGTAACATGCTGTTAAATGTTCATATTAGGTGTTCAAAAAGTGCAGATATATACAATTGTGCTAAATAGCAAAGCACTTGCCTTTCAGCACTGTATTAATCAGCTCTTCCTACAATGAAACTGCATTGCAAACCACTCTGAATCTCAGGGGCTTCCAACAACAGCATTCATGTTTCTCACTCACGGATTTACAGATCAGTTGGGCCTGTTCTGCTTCAGGCAGAGGGTCCTAAGCTTGGCTTGGGCTTTGGGTTGGGTTCATATCTATCCCATTTGTCACAGTTTGGGGCTCAGGATGATAAGGCTGTTGCTTTGTAGGTGGTGTTTTTCTCATTGTGATATCAGGAGTAGGAGGGGGTGAGTGGAACAACCTTTTCTTGGAACTGGCCCACAATCATTCGAACCCACATTTCATTGATTGAAGATAGTCATATGGCCAATTCCATTATAGATTGATAGAGAAATTGACTAATGAAATGCAAAGTTACATGGCAAAGGGTATGAGTATATAATTCTAAAGCAAGAAGCACATGGGAGTTGAGAACAATGAACTGATTTACCAAAAATACTATTAAGTTCTATCTAACACAGTGAATAGGAAAGAAATATAATAAGGTGTTTTTTTTTAAAAAAAAAAAAATCAGGTTTTTGAGCCAGGGAGATCTGAGTTTTCAATGTGGCACCATTCTTTTCTGACCATGTGACTTCAACAATGACAGATCTTATAAATGCTAGCTCTGGAAAAGTGTTCATGAGCTGGACTTTGTGGATATTCCTCCCTGTGCTCTGCCACAAATGGGACTCCATTTCATTTTGCTTGTCTGTTTCTCCACTTGACTATCTGCTTTCCATATTCGGCAGTTTAAATTCCTCAAATGTGGCATGCTTTTAAATCAGCTAGAAGTCATTGTGCCAGTTGAGGCATAGATTTTTACAATAGGCCACATGTGGTGCCAGTGATCAGTCTGTGGTAAGGGTAGGTGATACTCATGGTTTAATTCGCCATGGCTAAGGGGAAGCCATATGAAACGTAACTTCTACTGGGAAGTATGGCTAGTTATCATGCTTTTAAAGCGAAACTGCCGTTATGTTGGTTAAGTCTCTTTCTAGAGAGGAGCCACAATTCACAGTCCCTCTTGAGTCTAGGCTGGGCTGTGTGACTAAATCTGTCTAGTGGATTACTGGTAGAGATTATGTATAACACTTCTCCACAGAGGGCTAAAGAATCTGGTGACTTTCCACTGTCTATTTTCCCACTTGGTACTTAAATGGTGAAGACACCACGACCCCGAAGAAGGACAGAGCCACAAGATGGAAAGAGCCTGGGTTAATAACTGATCAGTGGAAGACTTCCTGTGAGTGAGAAATAAGCAATTAAGGATTAACATTTAGGGGGTTGGTTTTATATCGGTTAACAAAGGCTGTCCATTCTGCAGGATTGGGAGAGAACAAATGTTCCTAAAAAAGGGATTAATTGCATGATAATCATTGGGATTGGGATGTGAAATGCACTGAAGCAGAAAAAGCTAATCAATGGCAAAGACTTCAGCTGGAGAGGTCCCAATATGCCTCCCTGAGCTGGCATACTATGCTCAGCTGCGAAGGCTGGCTTCAATAAGAAGTCCACTGTAATTGTCAGGAAGAGTGGCCTTTGTGAAGAATGAGCCCCAAATCCAAACCGTTGTCCACATTTCAGCTCTCACTCATGAAGGACAACTTTCATTTAATTCAGAAAAAGGTTCCCTTTGTGGGCATGTTACTCTCTTGGACATGGTTTCTGAAATATCTTTATTTTCTTTTCTTTTTAAAAAATATATTTTATTGATTTTTCACAGAGAGGAAGAGAGAGGGATAGAGAGTTAGAAACATCAGTGAGAGAGAAACATCCATCAGCTGCCTCCCGCACACCTCCTACTGGAGATGTGCCCGCAACCAAGGTACATGCCCTTGACCAGAATCAAATCTGGGACCCTTGAGTCCACAGGCCATCGCTTTATCCACTGAGACAAATCGGTTAGGGTCTGAAATATCTTTCTTAAGTTCTAAGCATTTCTCTCTTTTCTGAAGGGGCTTTGCTCACCCAAATCAACCAGTTTTAACAAAAATTGAAAATTCATTATCTTTCAGGAAGAGGCACACTGCTCTCTTGGCCTCCATTAGTAACTAGCCTTGGCACAAACTATGCTTAAGCTCACTGATGAGAAGAAGGAGCAGGGAGCTGTTGTTCCCTCATTACTAACCCTGAACCCAGCCTCAAGACTGGGACATTGGTGGGGAAGGGGGAAGGGTGGAAGCCTGGGCCAGAGGACTTTGCTAACGGAAGTGCATCTTGATTGCAGCAGGGTGTTGCAAGGCAAATAGGAGTGGTGAAGAAGAAAACTCAATCCCTTGCAGTTCTCCTTTCTCTTTCTCTCCCTTCCACCCTCCCCTTCTCCCCACCCCAACCCCTTCTCTCTCTCCTGACACAAATCCACTTATCCAATTCCTGCCCGCCTCCAGCTGGCACATCAGCCACAGGAGTTGAATTTACTCTACGCTCCAACACTTTCTCTGTGAGCTGCACTACAATTGCTTCTGCTTTCCTAGTTAAATAAGGTTCCTGTCTTCCTTTGCTGGATCTGTATTGCTCAGTAATAGAGTCCAACCTCAGCCTGTGTGTTTCCTCCTCCTACTCACCCAGCTCCTCTCCTTTCCTCTGTCGGGTATGTCTTTATCCAGTGGGACTGACTTCCTTTTGGACCCCAAGGGTCTGCTAGCTTGGTAGTTCCCAGTCATAGGAACAAAAGCAGAAACCCCCTTTTGGATGTCCATGACAGTCATAAACAAGAACCCACAATCTCAGCATGGAATAGGAGCCATTCAGCTGTTCAAACCAAAGACTTTATTCTGAATCTTCCTTTCCCAACCGATAACCAGGCTGTCACTGCAAGGGGGAAGGCTGGCGGTGGCAAGGCATTGCGGAGAGGGGGGCAACAAGCTTATTAACCTTTCCAAGAGGCTTGTGATGCAAGCTTCTGGAGCTTAACATTTTTTTTCTCTCCCAATTATTTTAATGATGCTGCAGAAAGTCCTAACTTCTGTGCTGAGACTGTGTTGCTGCCACAATTTGGGCTGATCACATGGTAATATTCTGACCCAGGCTGGGTGACCCGTTAGAAAAATCAGCTTGGGAAAACCACTTCTGCTGCATGCATCTCACCCTCTCTTAAGGGGGGGAAAAGCCTCTGTTTTAAAGGCTTTAGAGCTTAAGTCTCAGATGTGAACCTTGCTTCAGAGTTTATTAGTTGTATTTTTTTTTTATCCCCATTCACCATCCTCCCTCAACAAAAGTTTATGTTCACTCAGAATGGCAATTGTTTGATTCTAATTCAAACCACTTTTGTGTCATTTAGATCCAGGCACATGGCTTGATCTCCATAATAAGGGAACCAAATATTTTTCTTGCTAAAGGAACTGTAGTCATATAAGCCAGTTCATCAATCATTTTTTTCCTTTCACAGTCTTAATGTATTCCTCATTTCATTCGAGCAAGAAAATTAAGCCTATAACATAAACTTAAAAGCCAACTACTGTAGTCTGTACTTTGAACCCAGATACAAAAGTAAACATTCCTTCCTATTAGGTTTAGATCAAGATGTATTGATTTAGGAGGTTAACTAATACTTAGCAGGAGGCTGATTGGGGTTGGAAATGTGGGAGCAAGAAGGTGGGGGAGTAGAAGAGGAAGTAACTTCTCTTCTTCTATAAGCACATGCAACTTAACTGGAAGCACTGCTAGATTTTCAGCAACCCACCATGAACATCGTCATGGCCGAGGGAATCGCAAAGATGGAGAACATCTTCCTGCAAAGCCAGCCTCCCGTCCCATTTAAGGAGAGCAACTAGACCTGTTGAGGATTAGAGAGAAATCAATTTTAACTCAAATTGTCACTTACACATGTTACTATTTTTTTAAATGTATTTTTTATTGATTTCAGAGAGGAAGGGAGAGGGAGAGAGAGAAACATCAATGATGAGAGAGAATAATTGACAGCTACCCCCTTTCATGCCCCACACCGTGGGTCGAGCCTGCAACATGGGCATATGCCCTGACCAGGAATCGAACTGTGACCTCCTACTCAACTACTGATCTATGCTGGCTGGACCATATGTTAATTTTTTAACCTTTTATTGACATATCATCTACATAGGAAGAATTGCACTTACTATGAGTGTACAGTTTGGAAGATTTTAAAAAACTGAACACACTTTTGTAACAAGCATCCAGGTTATGACATGAAACATCACTTACACCCTAGAATACCCCCTCTTAACCCCACCCAGTCATTATTTCCCTAAAACTAACCACTATTTTAAATTGTAATATCACCCATAGTTTAATCTGTTTTGAAATTTCTATAAATTGAATCATATATAATGTATTCTTTTGTGTATGGCCTATACTAAACATTATGTTTGATATTCATCCTGTGTTTGTGCGTATTATAGACTGTGCACTCTCTTTGCTATTAATATGCCATTGTGTGAGTACACTAAAAATTATCTATCATTTCTACTGTCAACAGGTAGTCAGTCAATTTCCAATTGGGCTATTACAAGTAGTGACATTAGAAACATTCTAGTACATTTCTTTTGGTGAACATGTGCCCATATCTTTGCTGGGTTTATTTCTAGGAGAGGAATTGCTGTATATAGGATGCAGGTGTGATTAGTTTTAGTAGAAACTGAGCAGTGTTCCAAAGTGGCTGTAACCGATGGATACTCCCACCAGCAATGTACAAGAGATCCTGTTGTTCCTCGTTAGTATTCGATATTTCCAGTGTTTATTTCAGCTCATCTGGAGGGCATGTGGTGATATTACATTGTAATTTTACTTTGCATATCTCACACTCATTAATTTCCATTTCTGTGTATTCGTTTCCAATCACCCCTTAGCCTAACAAGAACCAAACTGACCATCATGTCTCCCCTCTCAAAGATGATTGTTTCAAGTTTTCCCTCTGCAAAGATATCTTCACATCACCTCCTCCACCCATCACATGCACTTTTTCTTTTGGTGAGCATTTACACATGGTGCCACCCTATTTGTGCTTGATTAGCCACTGGGTAGTGTTATGCTCTAAGTGTTTCTCCTGTGTTATTCTGTCTTCCCACCTGGAGGCAGAGTCCCTGAGGGCAGAGTCCAGCTCAGCCGGCCTTGTTAACCCACACAAACCCACTGGGCTGAGTTCAGATGAACATAGGCTATATCCTGATTGGACTGGACTTTACACTTTTTGCCCAATCATTATGCTCAAGAGCTTTAGGCACATGCCTGACATTGATTGAAATCACTCAAGTGTGGTGCAGTGGTTTGACCCATGTACCAGGAGGTCCTGGTTTGATTCTGAGTCAGGGCACATGCAGGAGGCAGCCAACCGTTTATTCTCTCTCATCAGTGATGTTTCTATCTTTTTCTCCCTCTCCCTTCTTCTCTCTGAAATCAATAAAGATACTTTTTTTTAAATCACTCAAGACTCAAGAAGTTAAATAGAGCAGGAAGCTGAGTAATGTGGTTTAGAAAAAGGAAAGAAAGTTTCTTGTAGTTAGAGCTGGATCTGAATCCCACACCTACCAGTTTGGTTCTTTGTAATCTTAAAAAGTTATTTGATGATTCTGAGCCTCAATTTCCATATATACAGAAAGAGAAGAATGGAGTTTTGGTGAGGCTTCAACAAGAAAACCCAGCAAAGTGTTTGGCACTTCATAGATGCTGAAAAATCTCGTTTCTTTCTCCATGCCCTTCTTGTCTGGAAAGGACTCAATCTCTCAGTCTTATAAGGGGATGAAACTCAAACAGCTTTGTAGATATTTAGTTTGGTCTGTAATTAGCCAATCCCCTTTTGCCAGCCTCCCTGAAATCAAGCTTTACCCTAAATTAGGTGGTGATTTTTGAAATAAATTTAATAACTTAATAAAAAATAACTCTTTTGAGATAAAGTCGAGGTCTTTGCCAACATCTGACTAGATCCCTTGACAGCAAAATCTTCCTTGTGGCAAGGCAGGTTAATAGCTTTCTGCATCATCTCTCTCTGTCTATGTGCTCAGTCTGCTACCACTAAAGGGAGGCGCCTTAAGGGCAAATGATGCAGGCGGCATTCATCTCTGCTCTTACGTATGTGACTAAAGTTCAGACAGCTTTACTTCCAGAAGGGCTAAGTGAGTAAGAAAGGGATTTGTTGTAGGGCTTGTTGCTCTTCTCTGGAGGTTTCCAGCAGCCTTTTTCAATGAGCTGGCAAGCTCTAGAGTCACAAACTGATTTTTGCCCCTTAAAGTGACTCAGGACTTGGAATGGTGACCTCTATTTTTCTTCTTCTTGAACACTTGACTGTGCTGTGCCAGGGTGGGTTGGTGTGTCCAAAACCAATTTGGCAGGTCATTCGTTTGTTTCCTCTGATAATGCTACTCTGGAGGCAGGGTTACAAAACACATTCCAGCTGGCTGGACTTCTGATATGAGTATCGCAGGAAGGTTCCATGGCCTTTGGTTAGGTTTAGTGGTCAAGATTCCAGTAGGCTTTGCCTTCTCTTTACTTTTTAATTACCAGCCAATTTCTGAAGAACCACATTATAGTAAAACTGAATTTTATATATATATATATATATATATATATATATATATATATATATATATAATCATATAATAGCAATCTTGGGTGTTAATTCTGTAACCAAATTTGCCTACAAAAGAATTCCTGTATTGGTATTTGCTTCTTGCACCTAGTAGGAGAGGAATGAGTGGGAATGTTAGAAGGAGAGACTTGGAAAATGCATTTAATCATGTACCAATGCAAGAGGTGAGAAAACAAAGGGTCAGAGTGGTTTAACATCTTGTTTTCAAGGTCACATAGCCCTTTGAAGTTGAGTTCATTTAGTTCCAAACCTGAACTCTTTTTCTCTCCTCTCCCACCTAGAATCCACATAACCCTGATACAAATCTTTGAATATCAGAGTTAGACATGACCTAGGAGATCAACGTAGGTCCTATTAAGTACAGAATCTCCTTTATGAGATCCACAACAGCTCATGGAACTTCTGGTGACCTACAAAAATAAATGCTTCACTCCTTCACAGGCAGCTGCCGGCCATTTTGGATAACTCTTTCTCTTATTTAGACAAAATTCACTTCTCGAGACTTGTACTCAGTGATGTACTGGAGCGGGTCCGTGCCTACTCACACCAACTCGAGAGCTGACTGTGCCTAACTCCACACTTAGTGACCTCAAGCTGGCACCTTCAAATCAAGAAGGTGCGTATGTGTATGGCATAGAAATTGCCAAAAGCTACAAATCAGGGCTTCTTTCCCACCCCCCACACTGAGAACCCATTGTTAAACATTTATCAGCACTGGCTGCCTTAATCCTTTAGAACTGATTTTGCCCTTGTGCTTACATAGAAAAAGGTCAAATCTTCTTCTGCAGCAGCCCCTCGGAGGTTTCAGACAGCTCTATTGTTCACTCTGTCTTTCCATAACAGCTTCAGAGAGAGCAGAGTTTGAGTCTCAGGTCTGTCCCTTAGGTGCTGTGGAACCATGAATAATTATTTAATCTCTCTAGATTCAGTTTCTCTGTATGCAAAATAGTAATGATAAAAATAGTCAGACCTCTGGGGTGAATATGAGGCTTAAATGAAACATTGCGTATAAAACATACTGCCTGACCTACGGAAAGCTTTCGATTTTATCATCAGAATGATCACTTTTATTGATTATAGTTGCACAAACATTGAGAGTTACCCAGGACCTCTAGCAAATGAAATTATACCTGTCAGGGTTTCAGCAGGAGCAGCCAGCCCATATAAAGGATCTGATTTCAGAAAGTTTAATGCTCAGATGATGTGCAGAAGAGTAAAGATAGTTGAATAGTTAAGGGAAGTAACACAGATTGAGACGCCAAGACATACCAATAGATAATAACTGTTATCACCCCAATTCTGAAAATACAAGAGAAAGGAGTAGTATTGCCCAGAGGGGCAGTTACACAGGAGTGTAGCATAGGTATAGCGACATACCCATTCTGAAACATGAGGCCCAGCAGAAAGAGAGAGGGAAGGGACAAATACTGTGACTTTGCCATCTCTCTCCTTCCCTCCAACCTCTTGCCAGTACCTGCTAGAAGCCAGAAGCCAGAAGACACAAGGAACGAGGATTCCATCCATAGTTAGCACCTTATGAGACACAAAGCAAGATAGAGCAGAGGAATGTGGTTGGGAGATGGGGTGGGGTTGAGTGGGTATGGCAACAAACAGAAGTGACCAGCCAGCATTTGAATTTCTAGTCTTATACACAATTTATTGAATTGATTTCTGGCCTCTCTTCCTGTAGAAGATCCAGTCTAAAAAACTGTACAAAAAGTTAATTGTCAGAAGTGGGGGGAAGATCTCAGTGTGAGGAAGTGGGTTTGGTTCTTGGGCTTAATTATGCTTTCACTTTGATGTGATTATCCATACCTGGAATTGTCAGAATGCCTATTATCCTGTGATTTTAAAGTTCCCCTAACCCAGCCAGAGAGGACATTCCCATGTTACCTGGTTGATTTGTATTATCCCATCCATTGGTCTTATCCAGTGTTTGTCTTTGCTCTTATTTTGTTTTCTTTGAAAATGTGTCTCTTGGTAGATGTCATTACTGTTTTCTATGCATACATGTGTTTCATATTTTAGGATTCTTTAATTGTTCCATTCTAATTACATTTTCCTTCCCTTTGAACTATGTCTGTAGTCTATTTAAAAAGAAATTGCAGGACCTAAAATGTCAGTTCCCCAGTATAACATTTCTATCTGTATTTTTTTTAAGGGTCATTTTATAGCTCCGGGAGAGCCACTTAAAAATCTTACCTACTGCCCTAGCCGGTTTGGCTTAGTGGATAGAGCATTGGCCTATGGACTGACTGGTCCCCGGTTTGATTCTGGGCAAGGGCACATGCCTGGGTTGTGGGATCAGTCCCCAGTAGGGGGCATGCAGGAGGCAGCCAATCAATGATTCCCTCTCATCATTGATGTTTCTATCTCTCCCTCTCCCTTCCTCTCTGAAATCAATAAGAATCTATTTTTAAAAATCTCATCTACTGAGGCAGCACATGCTGAGAAGTCTTGATTTATAGGAACAGCTTCCCCTCTCACCTGGGTCCCTCTAAGCCTGTCATATTCTAAGAGAATGATTCTTTCCTTGAATCATTGTTTACACAAAATTCGGTGGTCTTCACACAGTTCATTAACAATCATATCATTTAGCCTTTAATAACTATTTCCAGGAATTATTTCTTACAAAAAAGGTTAGACATGGTTACTGGTTTAAATAAATTCTAATAATGTGAGCAGATAGATTCTTAGGACTGGTCTTCTCAGATATATTTTTATGTTTGCATCTACATGACTACCTACAGACCAAGAAAGAAATAATGATAGTCTCCTAAGTGATCATTTTTGTACCACAGGTTGACCATTCTCAAATTCACAGTCATTTACACTCTTCTATGATAAATACGTCTAAGTCAGGCTCCCAAACTTACCAGTAAATGCCTACAGCAGCCATGCAGTTAGTGCACCTAGTGAAGTAAAAGAGCTGTAAGAAAACATTCCTTGGTGTGCATAGATGCTCAAAGTCTATCTCTGTTTCCTACATTTGACAGAGATATTCATATAAGATATATTTTACTTATTCTATCAATAAAAACTTTACTGTGAGTGTAATGATAAATGACTATAGAGGCCAAAGGTACAATAAGGAGTAGTGTGGTCTGTGGAAAACTAGGGAGTACATATCCCATCTGGAAGGATACCCACTTCTTTGGCCCCCACACACTGATGCTATGTGGCAATGAAGACACCTAGTATTGTCAAACCTTCTCTCTCTTTCAAAAAGTAAGGAATTCTTTCAAGAGAAAATTTCTAAATTTTAGATATCTGTAACAAATTTTTAAAAGTTCAAAAGCATTTTATAAGCCAAATCTAATATGTTGTAAGCTAAAAATCACCAACTAGTCACCAGTTAGCAGCTGCTGGACTCAGTGTGTCCTTGAATGAAAGTGCACTGGGCAGAGTTTTATATGGAGTGAGAAGAAGATAAAGATTGCTCCAATTTCCTTCTATATTGATAAAAGTAAAGAAACTGTAGCATGTTCTAGATGCCATGCCACTAAGAAGGTAAGAAGGTAATCAATTACTTTGGGCAGCAAGTTTGGCTCCTGATTACTTTCTTCTTGCCTGAAAGAATCACCTCTTTCTTCTTCATCACCCTCATACACAGACACTGCCACTCTTATAACCTTTCTCTCTCTCTCTCTCTCTCTCTCTCCCCCTCTCCCTCTCCCTCTCCCTCTCCACGGTTATCTAAAAATTCCCTTCCTTGATATCCACTCTGTGTTTAGATGATTTCACTCCCTTCTTGTACATTTTGCTATTGAATATGAAAATATCTCCATAACTATATTTAAATTTCACCAAACTCTAATTTATCCTTGATTTAATGTCATCTAGGCCTTGCCATGAAAAAATCTCTGGCTCATATGATCTTTATAAGCATTTTTCAGGTGCTTCTTTAGTAGCAGTTTAAGTTGATTGCTGATTCATAGGCACTTACCTGGATCTCATTGAGAATAGCATAGTGTGTGCTAAGCGCTAAAGAGAAATGTTAGGATTGCAAATTCATTGATTTGAGGAGAAAAATCCACCTAAATTATTGCTCACCACTGTGTGAATAAAGGCTCCACACACAGGAGATCAACATAAAGAATTGAGTATGCCACAGACATCTTTCTGTGCTTTAAGGCATCTCAGAGCAACTGTGGCTCCTGCTCCTAGGAGGGGCACTGCAAACCTTATGATATTTGAGAGCCTTATGGAAACAGGATAACTCTGAAGTTAAGCCAGGGTACAGGGAAGAAGGACACTCCCACTCAGAGGCAGCCTTCCTATGAACTTAGCTCCCTCTTGGCTGAGCCCACCTATAACCCATGAGCCAGTCTGCTACCTTTCTCTGTCTTCCCTCTACCTCAGCTCTGTCTGATTGAGGCTGTTATGGTTCTGATGTTGACCTGCTGGCTGGACTCACATCCTCTGGCTTCTGAGATGGTCTGTATCCTGTTTGCTGCATCTGTTTTCCTCGGGTTCTGCTGTCAGTGTTTCCAACTTAAGTATACCAACATTGAACCCTTGACTCCTTTGCTGAAAGGATGCTGTCCTTGACAGCATGGAGCCAATTTCCCACCCCCTCCCAGAGTATCTACCTCATGGAAGGATCCACAAGCTCCTTCCCCTGAAAACAGCCCTTCTTGCCAGATGTTGTGCCTTGGAAACCTTCCTTATGTAAACGTGAACATTGCCCACCGTTTGCACTAAGTT
Organism: Murina feae; assembly: GCA_004026665.1. Lineage (NCBI taxonomy): Eukaryota > Metazoa > Chordata > Mammalia > Chiroptera > Vespertilionidae > Murina > Murina feae. The sequence goes on along the minus strand of PVJC01016279.1, from coordinate 15,354 downwards.
ATGTTGGCTGGCTACTTGTGCCCAGGGCATACCCGAGTCACAGCATTGGAATTATTTTCTGTCGTTCCCTCTAGTTGAAAAAAATTTTTTAATGGTTTCATAATGAACAGAAAGCATGACGTTATTGACCTGAAAATAAAAAAGCAAATGCTTATTAAGGCGTGTTGGTCACTATGTGTTAGAGGACAGGAATGCCTAGTGATGCAATCTGCCTCAGCCAGAAACTGAGCACAGAAAACCTTTTCATATGTGCTAAGTCTGCAGCTGCAATGAAACTTCTGTGCAAACGGTCAGCTCTGACTGCAGATCCTGGCTTCTCTACTGGGTTCATATCCCCAGGGCTGCACTGACAGTTCCTGATGGAGCCAGGTACCCAAATTCTCTATCCAGGCCCCAAAATTGATCATCTGAAAGCAAATAAAATGGTTGATAGGGAAGGATGTCTACCATGTCTTGGTGGTTCTGAGGTCAATACAGATGATAATTGAGGAGAAGAGTCATCAGTATTAAAGATTAATTATCTGTTGCCCAGCCAGCATAGCTCAGTGATTGAGCATCAACCTATGAACCAGGATGTCATGGTTCAATTCCCAGTCAGGGCACATGCCCAAGTTGTGGGCTCGATCCCCAGTGTGGGGCATGCAGGAGGCAACTGACCAATGATTCTCGCCCATCATTGATGTTTCCATCTTTCTCTCCCTCTCCCTTCCTTTCTGAAGTTAATAAAAAACATATTTTCAAAAGATTAACTATCTGTTAAATCATGGCAGTGTGAGGAGCTTCTTCTAATGAGTGATGAGTGTTTGTGCATCATGCTTTTGACATATGGCAAGTTGATGTGACAAGAACAGAAAATGTACAGTAAGGAGCTCATAGGAGGGTGAATTAGAGAGAATTTGATTGCATCCGAGTAGATATTTCATTCTCTTGAGCAACTCAACTCTCATGTCTGCTAAGTCAGCACCTGGAATTGCTCCCATGTATATATCACAATCATAACTCAGCTCAGGGAAAAATGCAAGTCAGAATGTGTGTCATAATATCATTAATACAGGTTACTGGTACAGTTTGTCTATAAAATGTCAGGTTACTGAAACAATACTACTTCTGTATATTTTAGATGAGAAATACTTTTTAAAAACTTCTCATGGGTACCACACAAGGTATTTCAAACAGAAGGAACTTAGTAGAGAGGTTTGATGAGGAGGAAATAGAAAGCCCTACAGGAGATGATGAGGCAATCCAGAGATTAGTAATAGTGAGAAGCAGATACCACCCCTAAGTTTAGCAGAAGGAAATGTGCTTACCGGGACCAGAATCAGGGTGCATCCATTAGAAGCTACAACAATGGGGAGACTTCCCAGTGAAAGTTGAAATCATAGAGAAGATGATGTAGTCTGACGCAGAAAGACTAGAGGAGAAATCCTGGCTTCTCCATTTCTTCATTCTCAGCCTTCCATCGGAGCCTCCCTTTGGTGGACTCTACCAGGAAGTTGGGGTGCAAGAGAGCCTGAGAAACAGCTCCCACAGCAGAATATGGGAAGTATTGCAGACTGGCTAATGAGGAGCACTTTTGCATTTCTAAAGACATGGATATTCGTATATTTGCATTAGCTAATTGACCTATATCTTAAGTGGACTTTGACCAGCAACTTTTAGCTCCCTTTTTCACATACTTTCATTTAAAAAATGAATGAAGAAAACCCACAAATAATCAGACTGTGATGTATTGGCCAATAATTTAGTCTGAGATATCTAGTGAGGTCTTTCTGTGTCCACATATCTTCATTTCTTCTTAAGTGTTCTTTGCTGTCTCCCCTGCTCCTCTTTTAATTTTAGCTTTGGGGTTATCCAGTAAACAAGAATGATGATTTCATTCATTTTTATAACCTAATCCCTCACTGGGCGAGGCAAGCAGCAGAGTGGGGGTGTGCACGGGTAACTATTTTAGACTTGTAAATTTTATAAGTTCAAATATCCAAATTGATGCTAGAACACGAGCAGGGAAATGCCGGGTCCGATGATGTAAACACAGCAAACATCAGCCTAGAATGTAGGAAGGGAAATGCAAGCAGAAGAGCTTTTTCAGAAGCAGCCCTGCATTTTGGACAGGAGTATTTTCTTTGGTCTGAATTGCTCCAGTTCATCAGAGCTTTAAAGAACCTTTCCACTTGCTGCCATGGGGATCTGTCCTCTGAAATCCCCAATGCAGAGTGGTTTGCTTTTGAACTGTCTGGTGTGCAATCTGCTTCTAAACCCATAAGTCATATCTGAAAGCACATGCATGTTTTCTTTAACTAAGACTTCAACTTTTGCCTGTTACTTGCTGGCACTATTGTAAGCTATTAACATATTTCATTCTTCAAACAGCTGTGTAAGGTACAGGTCAGAGGACAAGTGGTGTACATCATCCTATTATTTCTCCAGATTTTATAAATGAAAAAACTGCGGCACAGAGAGGTTAAGGGTAACTATTCTGAGGTTAAACAACTCATCGTTGGTGGAACCAGGATTTGAACCCAAGCATTCTTAACTTGTAAACTAGCGTCTGCATTCTTAACTAGTAAGTTCTGCCATCCTCTTCCATGTGACAGTGTCAGGATAGGCAATACAGGGCTCTGAGAGTGAGCATTTCAGTGAACAAGATGGGAGCTACCTGGCCTTTTATGATTTGGCCTCAGAAGTGACTTAGTGTAATTTTCTCTGTACTCTCTTGTTGGAAGCAGTGGCAAGCACACTTGAATCCAGGAATGCAGGAGGAGAATCCAAAGTGTCAAAGTATTTGCAATCACTCTTTGAAGCCATCACAGTGAACAAAATATCAGCAGCAATAACTGCAATATATAATATGCAGAATGGTGGGTTGGTTTTTATTTGCTGGAAAGGCCTTTTGGTTTCCTATATTTGGTCCTCATTTATCTACAGCAGGAAATGGAAGGAAATAGAGTCTTTCCTTAAGGCAGTTCTCTGTTCCAACTGGTATTCTTCTAACGCCTCCCTTAGCTCTGACAACCTTCTAAATGGCTTCGGACAGGACTTCCACTGACTCAGGTTTCATTGATGTAGTTGTACCCAAATAGAAAATGTTCTGTTGACTATATTCAAAACACATTGCTAAGCCAATTTTCTTTAAATTCCCCTGAATTTCCTCCCCTGGGAGGATTATACAACTGCCAAGTTTGAATTTTAAACTTTCAGATACTTTTGAGTAATAGGCAGTGGAGAGAAACAAGAGTATTTTGGTTAAGGTGGTGTTGGTGTGTGTGTGGGTGTATGTGGTGGTGGTAGTGGTGTGTGTGTTGTCCTCAGAAAAATGTAGGTTTTCTATTTTAACTTAGCTGTAAATGCTGAACTAATTTAGCTCAGATTGTTTGAAAGCAGGTTCAATTTATGGGGCCAGTGACTATCAAAAATTTTAAGCTGAAAAATATTGGAAAAACCACTCAATTCACCAGAATTCTGTTTTTGATTAAAATCTGAGTTTGTGACCAGTGTTGCTTTAAAAAAAATAGCTCTGGTGAATGCCACAATTAGAGTAGTCAATGATATCTTTTTATGATGTGTCCTAAGGGAGCAATTTGATTGGTATACAGAGAAAGTTTTCAAAGGAGGAACATTGCCTTCTGTATCATGGTCTACGACAGGAATTCCACTTGCCGACAAGCAAACATTGGAGTGATCGGGCTGGTTCGTCTGTCACACCTTCATGGCCAAGGTTAATTCTAATTACATGGCTGCTTGCCAAATGTGTTCTTTCCTCTTTCCGCACGGTATAAGCAGTAAAATGACAGCCTACTACAATATAACAGTTCCCTGTTGCATCTTCTGTGACATCCTCTAAATGCGCACACAAAAATTACTAAATGAAATTGTTTTTATTAAGGTTTGAGCCAATATGAAATCAAATCATCCAATCAATTCAAGAAGAACTTGAATAAATCCAGTCATCAGCAATATTGTATATGGAGTATCTGAATGAATGGGTAGTTGATAGCATTGACTTAATTAGAAGGCTGTCGTAGCATTCCTAGGACAACCAAACTTCTTTACATGTCCACATGAGCAATACAGAGAGCTTAATGTAATTTAGACAGTTGTTCAGCCAGTATAAAGTAAGGGTTAATTTTAAGAATACCACTTCTGGGATTGGACCTCCAATATTTGAATCTTATTTTTACTGCTTGGAGCTGGGTGGCTTTGTACATATTCCGTTACCATCCTGTGATTTTTATTTTCCCTCTATAAAATGAGGATAATTACTTCGCGATGTTGTTGTGAGAATCAAATGAGTCAATTTATGTTCAGTGTTTCAAAGAGTGCTCAATAAATGCTCAATAAGCATGGCTATTGTGTACTAGTCAGTATGTTATTGTCCGTTTCTAATATTCTTGCCAATTTATCAATGTAATTTCTCTAGTCATCACAACTGAGCAAGTGAGGTAAGTCCTAGCTTCAACATTACCATCTGGGGAAGTCATTCACTGCCAATGGACCTTTATTATATGCTATTCTTGCATGGTGGTACCTGCTTTTAAACCAAGCTAAGTAAAACATATAAAATAGCACCCAGCAAATGAATAGTTGATATGCATTGTCCAAAGTAAAATGACAGAGTGAAACAGAACAATACATACTAGAAAGTTGTTATTTTAAAGAAAAGACTAAGAAAAAAAGGAGGGAAATAAATAAATATAATATTAGGGATAAATAAAGGAAAGAGCACACTACTCAACTCAACACCTTTGAAATATGATAAAGAGAAACTAGAGACTCCAACATCCCTTCTTCTCCCCCTGCTTCCCAAATGCAACCCTCACTTCCATTCTACTATGAACAGTTGGAGAAAAGACTGTGGGTGAACATCTATCTCCAATTTGAAGACATGTGCATTCCAAGGGTGTGGGAAAATGTGAAAGAAAATTTCTCATAAAGGAGTCATAGGGTTATAATGTAGAACATGGTGACTATAGTTAATAGTACTATGTTGCATATTTGAAAGTTGCTAAGACAGTAGCTTTTTAAGGCCCTTATCACAAGAAAAAAAATTTATAACTCTGTATGGTGACAGATGTTAACTGGAGTTATTGTGGTGACCATTTTGCAATCTATATAAATACTGAATCATTAAGTAGTAAAGCTGAAACTATATTATGTTATCTGTTATATCAATTATACCTTAATTATTTTTAATTTAAAAAAATGATCCTGACAAGTAATCTTAAATGAAAGTAAAAGGGGATTAAATATATAATACAAGAACATGTTACCTGAATGAAAAGGATTTAAATAAGCAAATCAAGTGTGCTATTTAATGTGTCCTAAGATAAACTAATAAATAATCACACACACAGAGATACATCCTGCTAAAATTTCAACTTCGAAGGTCAAGGTGTTTTTCAGGAATACAGGTAGAAGAAGCAAGTTGTGAGTAAGGGTAAACATCAAGCTGGCCTCCAACTTCTCCACAGCAATAGCCACTGTCTGAGGCAGTGGAGCTATAGCAAGTTATTTGGGATAGAGGCTATATAAAGGGAGGTTGATATAAAAATCCTAAACTAAGCTAAGAGGGCATATAACTTTAATGCAATTGAATCGTCTGCAAAGACTGAAGCACTAGAATTTTTAAATTAATAAATTACTTAATATTTGTAAAGCACTTAGAATAGTGCCTGGCATATAGGAAGCAGTATGTAACTGTTAGTTCATTCATTTAATGAGTAAAGTGAATCTCATGAAAACTACCTCAGGAGAAGCCCTGATACGACTATGGGGAGAGGCACTGAACTCATTTACATGTAAAACTAAAATTAAATAAATGTGTAAAATGTGTTTTGAGAAAGTTTATATTCTAATTATTGAATACTTGTAAATGATAATAAAGCAATCGGGAAGCAGGAGGTGAAGGACAGAGCTGAAAAATGTGTCCATGTACTGATTGCCTTATTTTTATATGGAGAATCTAGTGATGATAATTAAAGTTGATGAATCAAGAAATAGAGCTTTCTATTATTCATGTGTTCAACTAGGTTGTTTTTTTTTTTTTGAGGCCTTTTATGTTCAGGCACTGTTTTAAATAGTGTAGGCTTAACTACAAACAAGGTGTATAAGATCCTTGTTCCTTCATACTTTATATTCCATCAGGAGAAGTCTAGCCCATGCAATTAGATAAAAAAAGAAATGGATCAATAAAATATCCCCACATATAAATGGAAAATTACATTTGGAACCAGTAATAATAAATGGATAATTTAATATATATGATGGAAACTGGCAAGCCAAAATAAATTCCAGCTGAGTCAAAGATTTAAAGATGAATAAAGGAATCCATTAAAATATAAGAAAGCATCGGTGAATATATGATATAGAATATTAAAAGTCCATTTGAAGTAAAACATACAGCATGAAGTTACAAAATTAAAGATTAATGTATTTAATCTAAATTTTTAAAATATCTATACTGAAAAAGTGCATCATAAAGTCATAAGCCAGCCAAAGATATAGAAATATATATAACACATTTCTGACAGAAGACTAATTTCTTTCACATGTAAAGAGGCTGGAAAAATGAAAAAGAAAATATTTAGGTTTGATAGTAGTATTGTATTTTTTGTGTTGTTTGCTTTTTATGTCAGTAAGAAAAAGGCAAGCAATCTAGAAAGATGGGTAAAGGATCTGACCAAAAACTGAAATATAGTAGCTAGTAACAAAAGCTAAAATTTTTCTATCTCATGCATAATAAAAAGTGCAAATTAAAATGAGATAGGCATTTTATCATGCCATTTTACCAACATTTGATGGCACACAAGGTTAACGATGATGCTGTTCATGCTAGAATAAACTAGTACATACTTTTTTTTATTACATAAAGCTTTACAAAGATTAGTACATATATCTTTTTCCTCCTGCCCTTCCCCCAGCCTCCCCTACCCCCAGTATTTTGTGTCCATTGGTTATGCTTAAATGCATGCACCAAAGTCCCTTGGCTGATCTGTTACCTGCCCCCCCCCAAATTAGTACATACTTTTTTGAAGGACAGTTCAGTTATACACTTTCAAAATCTTTTTTAAATACACACATTGTGATCCAGAAAAATCTATTGTTAAAAATGTGCCTCTGGACATGCTTGCAAACCTTTATATGAATTTATTATTAAAACATTCCTTTAAGACAAACAACAACAACAAAACACCCTGAAAATATCTATATGTCCATCAGGAGGGTGAAATTAAAGGAATCATGGCAATAATATTACTCTTAAAGACATTAAGTCAGATCTGTGTAAAAAGAACTCCAAAGTATATTTATTTAATTTAAAAAACATAGGATGTGGACATCAGTGTGTGAGATATTAGTTCTTTGTGCAAAATATTTATACACAAATGCACATGTGTATATGCTAGCATACACGTAATGTTTTAATTTTCATAAGGTTACATGTCCACTTACCCCTGGTTATGTTTAGAAAAAGTCATTTTGGGGAGAAAAGAAGCAAGGAAACCTTTACTTTCATTTTATATGTTTTGGTGCTGTTTAAATTTTTTTAACATACATATGAATTATTCTTTTTTTAACTTAACAGGTTATTTGGGTAATAGAATTGTGAGTCATTATATTTTTTCTTTACTTTATTGAAACTAGGGGCCTGGTGCACAAAAATTTGTGCACTTGGGAGGTCCCTCACCCCGTCTTGCAGTCTGGGACTCCTCAGGGGATGTCCACCTGCTGGCGTGCCTAGCAAGCCTGGGTGAGGGGCTGATGGCTATTTGCAGGCTGGCCAAGCCCCCAGTGTGGACCCTCACTCCACTGGGGTGTGGCAAGCCTGCGTGATGGGCTGAGGGCCATTTTCAGATTGCCCACAGTCTCTTCAGGGTTCGGGTCCCTCCTGAAGTGCCTGGCCAGCCTGGGTGCGGGGTGAGGGCCGTTTTCAAGCTTTCAGGCTGCCCACAGCTCCCATTGACCCAATGTCCCAGCAAGGCTGGCTGGAATCAGGTTTCTGGGGTTTATTTATCTTCTATAATTTTTATGTCAGTAAGAAAAAAGCAAGCCTGTTGCTTTAAGCCAAGGTCTAGGCAGGTAACAAAGCCTCCTGTTTGGTTCAGCTCCGTGGCTTCTATAATTGCAACTATGTTGCCTTGAGCAGAGAGAGGCCCAGCAGGCCTAGGCAGACAGTTTACTCCTAGTACAACAGAAGCCTCCTGTTTGATCTAGTTCCGTGGTGGTTGGCCTCCATCTTGGCTGGGTTAATCTGCATACAGCTGCTCTGATTGGCTGGTGGGCATGGCTTAGGTGTCCCAGAGAAAGGGTCAATTTTAATATTACTCTTTTATTAGAGTAGATACTTTAAAGTATTATTTAAAAGAAAATGTGATTTTTTTTATCACATCATTATCAATTTCTTAATAGTTTATAAACTTCTCTCATGTTAAAAGGAAAGTGAGTTTCCTAAGTATTCAGATATTTTAGGAAGTGGGAGCACTAGTTTTGATTTACCAAGTGAGCACTGTCCTGGGGCCATGCACTTGCCCTTTGCATTCTTTCTTCCCTAATGGCAGCAGGTCCTTGTGGCAAGACAATAATAGCCTCTTCCTCAGTTCTTCTTCCCCAGCTCCCAGCTCCAAACCTGCTTTCTTCAAAATGAGATTTTTACATTCTATTAAAAATAGTTTTTCTGGGAGGCTTTCCTATGAAGTGGACTTGGAGGAGAGACCACAGAGCTCAAAAACACTGTGAAACACAAAAGGAAAATGACTTAGAATATAATTCTGAAAAGTGTTCAATTTTAAGGTCAGTCCACCTCACTCAAGTTATTTGAAAAACAAATAGAAAGATAGCTGGAGAAGAGCTGTTATTCAGTTTCTTTTGTGTCTTCGTTGAAGGTAGGAGCCAAATTAACCACATGGAGGAAGCACCAACTAATCAATATTAGTTTTAATTACTGATGTAGGACATGAAGCAAAAGACAACTGATCTGCCAGTTACTTCCTATGTAAGGTTGCTTTTTCGGTTTTTCCTGAAAATGGAGGAGGACATGTGGGTATGCAATTCGGACATCTCTTTGTAGTTTCACAATGAAGATCACTTAGAATGTATAGACGAGAACGGCAAATGCACTTAGGCTGAAAATAGTCAAATGGTTCTGGTTGTGTTTGATTCTATGTTTGGCACATTGGGATACTATAGTAATCTTTAGCTTAAGTGAAGCAAAGTGGAACTTACTCTGAATTCAAATAATAACACTTAAATAATTATAGAACTTCACTTCTTATAATACTATTATGGCAAATGAACAAATAACAAGTGGAACTAATTTCCTTCCTTCCTTCTTTCCTTCCCTCCTTCCTTCCTTTCTTCCTTCCTTCCGTCCTTCCTTCCTTACTACAACCACTCCTTAATATCCCAAATTGTCAAAATAAATGTGATAAATTTTCCTCTGCATATGTTTTTCTATCAACAGCTGGTACAAAAATAATACTTGGTCATTAACATGTCTTGCAATTTTCATTATAGGAACCTCACCAAACTTAAAATAATCAAAAACTAATAAATGTTGTTTAGTGACATTTTTCTTATAATTTTATGTAGTGTATCTATAATAATAAAAGTATAATATGCTAATTATACCCAACATCCTTCCAAAGCTGCAGTGGGCAGGTTGGGGGGGTGGGGTGGGCAAGGCAGAAGCTGCAGAGGCCCCTGGCGGTGGCAGTGGGTGGGGGCTGGGGCCAAGGTCCTTGCTCAAATTTTGTGCATCAGGCCTATAGTAAATAAGTAAAATTGCAGCTTTTATTTCACTTTTGAAATGTTATATATAATAGTCCTATTCATCAGCATATTAACATAACTAACACCCCTAAATCCCCATCTTTTGTGTACATAGTAGTTTACTGGTCTAATAAGATGCTGAAATAGTAGTTTGCTGAGTCAGTACCAAGTTAGCAAAAATTAATTGTTAGGAATGCAGGAGGTCTGCTGTTAACATTAATTTTCAAAGCATTTAATGTAATAGCTGTTTTCCTTATTTGTCTTATAAATTTTTCTACTCTGGGATTAGATCAAACATTGCCCATCTGTTAGTTATATTATGCATGCAAATTGGTTTTTTATTAATTGTTCAAACACAAAATAACACCCTAATAGCTTAAAATGATTAGTTTCCCATTGTAAATAGACTTCACTCCTGGATATATGATTACTGACATGAATGACCTGGGGGGGGGGGGGATAATTTTAAGGCTATAATCACTGATAGTTGGGAACTGAAATTTTTGATTCTGGAAGCCACACGAATCTTTTAAAGAATTTGCTAAATCTCTACATACTTCTAAATTGAGCATGTTCCCTTTTCTGCACTTTCTATGCTGGTTAATGTCATTCCAACTCCTTTTTCATTCCCTGTGGGCTAAGTGCCATCCCATCTTATCTGTTTAGTCTTCTATAGCCTTCTCCTTCACCCCATGCTTTTGCTGAGTTCAAGGATTCCTCATCTCTTGCTTAAATAATTACAACACCCTTTTAATTTGTCCTTCTGCCTCCGATCTGGCGCTCCTCCAAGCCATCATGCTCACTTCTACCAAAAAAGATTTTTCTCAAAGTAGATCCTATGGGGGAAAGTCCAAATTCCTTTTGCCCAGCAAAATGCTGGCACCCCTTTCACCTCTTCTGGGCAGTCACACTAAATTGCCGGCCATTTCTTTAATGCGTCTTGATGTTTCATGCTTTCCTGCCTTTACCCCTGCTGTTCCTCCTGCCTGCAATTCCCTTCCCCCTTGCCTATCTTCCCAACACCTGCTCAGTTTTCATGATTCCACTCAAGTATTTTTTCTCTGCCCTCCTTTCCCCCCACCCCACACCCCGAGGAAACATGTGATCTGCAAGGGAAGGTGATCACTCTATTCTTCGTTCAGTTTCTGTACCTTGTGTAAACTTCTATTTGATCAGTTTGTATAACTCACCCTATTCATCTTTGTAGCCCCAGAAACTTAGCAGAGCCTGGAAAAGTAAAAGTCATTGAATGAATAAATGAACAAATTGAAGAAAATAGGTTTCCAAAGCCAAAAATTATATTGGCAGAGTGTGATTTGAATTTGGGGCACTTCAGATAGGGCTATCTCAAGTCAGTAGAATATCCAGTGTTTATTTTGAGTTGCCCCAGAAGCTGACTTTAAGACAGGAATTTGAGTACAAGTCAGTTCCAGGGAAGTGGAGGAAAAAACACCATCAGGGGAGTGGAGAATCCAGGCAGGGAAGGGAAGGCCTCCAATAAAGGAGGCATTAGCAAGCCAGTTATCACTGTGGGTGACTGGAAATTTGGGAGTCAGTTTCAGTCATACACCTCAGAGTACCCCACCTCAGAGTACCCTGCCCAGTTGTTTGAGGGAGGTGATTAGTTGAGCTCTGTTCCTGGAGGGGAATAATTCCCTAGCTCTTCTGGCCAGCCACACATGTGGGCAGAGCACACTTCTCCACATGGGGAAAGGACTTAGTTGGCAATCAGATGTGCACTGGAGAGGTCTGGGCGGGGGAGCTGTACGGCCATTGACATATGGGCTACAATGGGTCTGCAGTGCCCATGAGTGGTCATTGCAGAGTAATTACTAGAGGATGAAACATTTTCTTGAAATCTCTCAAGTCACACATATCTTGAATTATCTGCTCAGTCAGCCAGTTCTACATTCATTAGGGCAGAAAGCAAAACCTTTTTGTCTCCCATTAAGACAATGCGTGTAATATTCCCACCACCAGAACATCCGTTAAGAGTCATTGGTCAACGTGATTCTCTTGAGTTGCTATTTTTCAATCTAAGCATTTTTATCATAACTCTAACCTCACTGCCCTCAAAGCCCTCTTACTTTTGCAAAATTCTCTTACTAATTAGTAGGTAACGGAGTTGAAAAGAGTTTGCTATTGGTCCCATGTGGGTTCTATGGAGCCATGAGGATGACTCACAGTCTAGAAGTAACTACGCCAGACTTACTGAACTACTGAACTGCATGTGGCCCAACAAAGTGTGACAGGTGCAGAAAAATGCTAATAAAGTTATAAGTAGCAGGTGAAGAATCCCTGAGTATTAATTAGAACTCAGAAATATACTATTCTCCTGGGAGATTTCTTATAAAAAGGAAATAACCATACAGAAATTTTCTGATAAAGCCAACACACAAACCCTGTGCTGGTTTTGCCGAAGGCCTCCAGATTAGCACCAGCTATTTCATGAGCTTTTCAATACCGCTATTTCCTTCTCATTATGTTCTTTCACTTGTTTACTCAACTACCTCACCTCACTCCTCCTTCAGCTCCATGTAGGCTCCTTCCCACTTCATTTTTCTTCTATACTGTAATCTAGAAACAACATCAAAGAGCTGCTGGAAACTCTTAGTTTATCTGTTGTTCCCCAAGTTTCACCGGCACTGAAGACTCTGGATCGGCCTCTTCTTCTGAAAAAACCCTCCTATGAATTCTAAGACAAGCTACCCTTGTCTGTTTTTCACTTCTCTAAAACTTGTCTGCAACATCTCCTGTATCTTCTTTGGCAGTTTTTCCTCTTCATCTGGCTAAGCCTTAGCTCAGAAATCTGCAACCCAGTCTGCTAAGCTTCTTCCTGAACCCCAGGCCAGTGTCTAATGATTTGTTCTATACTTCCGTGAGGATATTTAACCAGACGCTCATAAGTACTTCCACAAAGAAGCACCCCTGAATTTCCCATTGGTTCCTGTTCACATTCCTCAGTCTTTTTTTATTTTTTTCTTTATAGGAGCATCCCTTCCTCACTCTTATCAGCACTTCTAGTTGCCTCTCACCCAAGCTCCAAACCTACAGATACTCCTCCCTCTACCCATCTCCATGCCACACCTGCCCATCTCATCTCCTTTGTAGCTTTCACGTAGGCTCATTTTTCATGTGGACTTTAGGCCCCCATTACCAATTGTATGAATAATTACAAAAGCTACTACCTGGTCCCTTTACCTCCTGTCTCTCTATACTCCCTTTTCCCTACCACTATACTCTACCACCCATGAATTTTTTTTTCCTAACATGCATCTCCAACCATGCCATTCCTCAGTAAAATTTTTTCACAATGATCCATGTATTCAGAATACAGCCCAAACTCCTCAGGCTACCAGTCAAAAATCTTGAGGTATGCCCTGGCCAGTGTGGCTCAGTTGGTTGGGCATTGTACCCTGAACTGAAAGGTTGTTGGTTTGACTCTATGTTAGGCAACATGCTCAGGTTGTGAGTTTATTCTCTGTTTTGGGCACATGCAGGAGGCAGCAATCAATGTTTCACTCTCACATCAATGTTTCTCTCTCTCCTTCTCCTTCTCTCTCTAAAAATCAATACAATTTTTTAAATTTAAAATAAAAAGCAAACAATCTCAAGGTGTTGAAGTCTGCTTGTCTTTCAAAACTGACCATGTTGGGTGTTCTCTCTTTGCACCCTGGATCCACCCTTTACCTTGCTCTGTGACTGAGAGGTTAATCTCCATGGGTTGCGTAGACTGAGATTTTTCCAGCTTCGACATAATCTCCTCCCCTTGAGAATGATCTGGACGTATGTATATGATGGGATATGACTCCTCTTATTAAGTTATGTTATGTGGCAATGGGTGATGAGATTTTGTAGATATAATTAAGGTTCCTAATCAATTTGAGTTCATCAAAAGAGAGGTTATCCAGGTCAGGCTAATATAATCACGTGAGTCTTTCAGAAGAAGGTGTAGTAAATAGACATTCTTCAACTGTATGAGAAGAGATCATGAGTGAATTCTAAGCTGTAAGGAAATGAAGTAGGCCAAGAACCTTGTGAATTTGGAAATGTACACTAAGCCTTAAATGAGGCTGCAGCCCTGACCTACACGTTGACTGCAGCCTTGTGAGACCCCAGTAGATTCCTGACCCACAGAAACTGTGAGATAAAGGGGCATCAAGCCATTGTGCTTATGGTAGTTCATTTCACAGCACTAGTTGACTAAGGTATTTGTCCTGGTCCAATTAGGCCGGTGGAGATATCAATAGATATTCAGAGATTGGGAGAAAAGAAAGGTTGAGCCATTTATTCTCACTTCCAGCTCTTTCCCAGGTGTCCCTCAATCAGAGGGCCCCCTACTCTGCCAATGGTTCTCTCTTACAGCTACAGCTTCTATTAGGCTATCCCTGTTCACCCTGTGCCCCTGTAGACTTAAGGGTTCAAGAGATTCCCGAAGCAGGGCAGGGTACTTCACCATAACTTGTCATTTTCCCGCAACTTTATCCACACTTTTGTACAATTTCCTTTTGGTAAACTTTGTTAAATTCTTTGTTAAAGAATGTGCCATCGTTTTCCATCTGGGTCTCGGCCTGAAGAGTAAGAATAAGGCAATAAATACTACTACTTACCTTAGTATTTATTGCCTTGTCCTTAACCAAACCCAACTCCAAATATGAACTACCAACCTCGGTCCTCAAAACCCAACACTACATTTTATTTTCTTTAAAAATAAACACTTTTTATTGATTTTTAGAGAGAGAGAAAGAGAGAGAAAGAAACATTCATGTGAGAGTAGGATATCGATCAGCTGACTTCTGCATGACCTCAACCAGGGATCAAGCTCCCAACTAGAGTTCAAGGTCACAACCCAAATGTGATCTTCCTGAGAATCTAACCAGCAACCTTCTGGTGCACAGGACGATGCTCAACCAACTGAGCCACACAAGCCAGGGCAATCCTGTATTTTCTTTCTTTTTTTTTTAGCTTTACCAATGTGTTTTATTTTTTTTTTAATTTTGTTTTATTGCTTAAAGTATTACAAAGAGTGTTAAATAAGTCTCTTTTTTTTCCCCTTGACCTTCCCCCCCCTCCCCTAACCCCCAGTGTCTTGTGTCCATTGATTAGGCTTATATGCATACATACAAGTCCTTCAATTGATCTCTTAACTCCTGCCCCCCGCCCCCAACCCACCAGAGCCTTCCAGCTGTACAATCCTGCATTTTCTTATCTGATGTCGTGGCTTTGGGTTGCTCCTACTAAATGGAATCAAGACTCCTACCGTATGGAATCATTGACTCTTCACAATCTAATTAACACAAGATCAAAACATTTAAATATCATTGACAAGTTAGACAAATATGTTGATAGTTGGTAATAAAATAATTTTACTAGACCTTCTTCTAAAAGACTCACCTGGGGAGAAACAAGATGGCGGCATAGGGTAGACACCGCATATGCAGCTGTGAACAACTATTTCAGAAAAACCGCGAAAAGAACACACGGACACCACTCGCACCAGCAGGACGGCTGGCTGAGTGAAAA
This sequence comes from Murina feae, assembly GCA_004026665.1. NCBI lineage: Eukaryota > Metazoa > Chordata > Mammalia > Chiroptera > Vespertilionidae > Murina > Murina feae. The sequence goes on along the minus strand of PVJC01016279.1, from coordinate 69 downwards.
TCCTACAACCAGAGAAGAGTCTGAGACTCAGAGCAGCAGCGGAAGCAAAGTACAGAGGTACGGAGGCGC
>PVJC01016278.1:0-33896 GCA_004026665.1 Murina feae | reverse complement strand
GTGGCCAGCAGCGTCAGCAGGTAGTGCTCCAAGTCCTCGCCGTGGAACTTGACCATGGACTCGTCCGCCACCACCAGGGTCTCCACGTAGCGCGGGATGGACACGAAGCGCTTGGCGCGCCCAGACCTGCGCCTGCCGCGACTCTCCCCTAAGCCGGCCCGCCGAGGCTTGTAAGGGTCCAGAGCACGCAGGATGGCGGGGTTCCAGCCTGAAGCCACCCCGCAGCGAGAGGTGGGGTCTCCGGGAGGCCCGCCAGGGGCGCCGCGGCGCTGGAGGAGGTGTGCGCCCTGGCGGTTGCGCTGCGCCGCGGGCGCGCTGGCGTTGGGCAGCGGGCTAATGACATACTCCACGCCGCGGTACCCGAAGGCTCCGCGCAGCCCCCCGCACAGGCTCACGGCCGCGAACGAATCCGCCTCGGCGTTCACGTCCCCCGAGTAAAAGCACCGTCGCAGGTCCGGGGAGTTCGCGGGGAGCCCGTGGAGCGGGACCCCCAGATGCTCCGTGGCGAAGGCGGGCGCCAGGAACTGGGCATCCGGTGTCAGGTGTAGGTAAAAGTCCTCCTGGAACGCCGTGATCTGAAAAATGAGCCCCTGATCCCCGGGGTCCTCGGGGCCCCGCCGGTAGTACTGGCGGCCGTTGATGTCCGGGTCCAGCAGGATGGGCACCACCACCTCCCGCTCCGGCTCTGCACCGCCCGCGGGTGCCCCGGCGAGAGCCAGGGTTAGGATGCCCAGCAGAAGCATGGCGCCGGGCAGCGCACAGCCGCGCTCTCGGAGCGGGAGCAGCCGCCGGCACGATCTCGGTGCAGCTCGCACCGGCGCCGCCGACACCCCGGGCAGCTCCCAGGAAGGAGAGCGAGGGGAATGCGATTGCTCCCGGAGCGGCGGGCGGTAAGCGAGCGCCCTGCAGCCCGCGCCTCCTACCTGCGCCTCCCCTAGCAAAGCGCGCCTCGGGAACTTAAGTGCAACCGCTGTCAAGTGCAAGGCGAAGATTTGCAGCCCAGAACTAGAGGGAGGTGCCGGGCCCGCTGCTCCCATCCGCCGCCACTCGGAGCGCCACAAACCGGGCGCTGGGCGAGCCTATTAAAGGCCCCCTTCTCCTTGGACAGCCCAGTCGGCGCCCCTCCCTCTCTCGCCTCCCAGCCTCCCAAAGCTTGCAGCTGGGAGCCTCCGGGGGCCATCGAAGAACTCGGTCCCGCCTCCAGAGCCGAGAGCCACTTGGCGGGGAGGGAGTGGCGTTGAGCTGAGGCAGGAGGCGTGGGCTGGCCGAGAAACAGGAATCTCGGTTCGCGTTTTTTTGCCCTCAAGTTATGCCCTGGTGCCCGACACGCCCGACACATCGGTTCCTTCGGCCCCAACGGACATCTGCCCACTGCCACTCTCAAGGCAGTTTGGTTGACGAGTTGGGAATGAACACCCATGGCTGCCCCCTCCCCTCCCAACTCCTCATGTTGCAACATCCCTTGTGGTTCTTCATGACACTGTCCCCTAAAAGCAACAGAACCAAGAATGATCCCTGTGAATGTCCTAATGCCAGAAGGGCAGCTTCCCAGGAACATGGAGAGCCCTCCTGAAACCCAGGGCCACCTACGCCCAGAGTCGTGTGCTGGCTGGGTTGGTGTAGATTGTTAAATTTTCAGGCACTTTGCCAGGCAGCTGTTAAACACAGCCATTATTAAAAAGTTAAATTCTATAAACTTACAATTATAAATTATGTTTAAAAACAAACCTCCTCGCTCCCTAATCGACTTTTGGGCTCTGAACCACCAACCCTCCAGGACAGCCCACAGCTTCCAGAAGAGCAAAAGGAGGCGGGAAGAGGTTGGAAATGCTGAACGATATGCTGCTCTTGGAAGGGAACCTGGTGGAAGTATTTAAATACACCACAGAAACAGGCGAATCCCATCCCTCAGGGCTTAAGGAAGAGAGTGGGGCCCTTGCTCAGCCATGGCTGGCACACCAGTGCCTGGTGGGGATGTGGAGAAAGGTGGTCTTCTTGCCAAGGAGGGACTGAGGGATTGGTGTACAGTAGAAAAACAAGAGGGCACTTCTCCCGGAAGTTTATTTCATTCGATCCTCGACTAAGTACCACGCAGGGCACTGGCATGAAAGATGGAGTGCGTGTCATGGGGACAGACCATCAAGCTATGAGCTCCCGACTAGTTTGGAGGGGGTAGTCCTAGGAGCCCCGTTTCAAGCACTGGTTCTTGAGATCCTCCGTGTCTCTCAGTAGCATCAACTTCTTTCTTCTGGCAACTTCTTTCTTCTAGGCGTCTCTCCTGATACCTAGAACATCGTCACAGAACCAAAAGGCTCCGCGTTGAGTTTGGAAGAGGAGAAGACAGGCTTATGAAGCATAACAAGGAGGTGTGGGGAAGAACTGTGACATTTTCTTAGAGAAGTGGCCGCTCGAGTAAACAATTCCACTGCTGAAAGGAAGAGAACGCTGGGACGGGTCTATCAGTGAAAAGCACTTTTACCCATTCTCTTCTCCCCATAAAGGACCCACTCTTTCAAGATTTCCCTGGGGCCTTGGAACAGGAAGCTGCCCAGATGCCCGTCGCTCTCCAGAGGCCCCTCGTCCATTGAGATTCACGAGGCTGAACTTCATTATGTGAATGAGTAAGAGCGGTGATTATGCCCTGTAAATGAAAGGGAGAGTGTGCCTATGGGAGGATTGTGTGTGGGAGAGAGGGAGTTCAAGTTTACAAAGGCCTTGTGTGTCTGGGTGTTTAAAGAGGGACTATAATTAAAGAGAAGCTCAGACAACCAAGGGCAGTCATAAGCCACTTGTATAGGGCAAGCAATTGTTTTCCTATACCCAGCCGTTATAATGGTGGGTCACAAGGTTTCCGAAGACATTTGACTTTCACTGCGATCAGCGGAGTGTGGCAAGGACCGCAGCATGTCAATCAAGCTTCCTCTTCCCTAATCACAGCCAACCGTCTCAACCCATGTGAGGACTCTCTCAAAGGCACTGGCATGCATTGAGCCCTTCCTCGGTGCTCAGCACTGCACCAAGAGTTTCACACACATTCTCTTATTTAACACTTGTCCTTTTCCCTCTCGGGAAGCTGCACTCCTATTCAATCGCTTTGCCAGGGCTTCCTAAGCAGGAATTGAGGATCTAGGTATCTGCTGAAGTCGAGTCTGTAGTGCACTAGAGCAGAAGTCAGGAGAACTCAGCATCGGTACTGCATTTGCATCACTGATCTGGCTCTCTGGTTTGATTTTCTCACCTGTCCAAAGAGGGATCATCCTAGGTCAGAGGTTGTCAGTCACAAGACTGCATTAGAATTCTGGTCTACATAACCCCCCTGTTTCCCCAAAAATAAGACATCCCCCGAAAATAAGACCTACTTACAGTTTTGCCTCTCAGTGAAATATAAGGCATCCCCCTGAAAATAAGACCTTCCCAAAAATAAGACCTCTCTGATAATAAGGCCATTCAAGGACAATTTGCGCATGGAAATTAACGACTACATTGAAAATAGAATAGAGAGAAATCAGCATGGAAACTCTGTGAAACCTAAACTGCAAAAGGTTGTGACTTGGGTGAAGAATTCATGGGAGAAAATCACTGACAGTTGCATTGCAAATGCACTACGAGCGGGCTACCTTGACAAGAATTACTCATTTAAGGACAGTGCTATTGCTAAATATGAGAGATTTGGTCCACTGATTCTGAAAGAAATGAAGTCACAAGAAATTCGCCAGGAAATTCAGGGTTTGGATTGTTATGATGATGTTCCAGAAGATGATGACATGACTGTCATTGAAAAAATGAGTAAATGTACCATAGATTATTGTACATGGAAATAATGGTGGTAACAAGAAATTCTTGATACTGTAGGATTCACAGTCTGTCTGGTTATGCTGGTTTGTGATGACAACTACTACTGTACCGTATACAGGTAATAAATTTCCTCTTTTTTTTTTTTTTTGTTCAACAATAAATGTGTACCGTATTCTTCTTCATGGAAAAATAAGACATCCCCTGAAAATAAGACCTAGCACATCTTTGGGAGCAAAAATTAACATAAGATATTGTCTTATTTTTGGGGAAACAGGGTAAAATCTAAGCCCAGCTCCTGATCCAACATCACATGACTATTGGAGGCTGAGGAAGGCAATATAGCATGAGGATTAAGAACCCAGGCTTGGAGGGCCCCATCTGTGTCCTGGCTCCATCAATTTCAGTTGTGCAACTATGGGTCAGTTACTCTACTACCCAAAGCTTCAGCTTCTTCCTTGTTAAAGTTAGGATAATACTACTACTCCTCTCTCTAGTTATTATGAGCACTAAATAAGTTAATACTTAAGCAGTGCTCAGAAGGGCTTAATATGTTTTGTTGTTGTTAATCCTCACCCGAGGATACCTTTCCATTGATTTTTAGAGAGAGTGGAAAGAAGGGTAAGAGAGAGAGAAAAACATCAATGTGAGAGAGACACGTTGACTGGGCCTGCAACTGAGGTACATGCCCTTGATCAGAATCAAACCTGGGACCCTTCAGTCCACAGGCCAACACTCTATCCACTGAGCCAAACTGGCTAGGTCAGAAGTGCTTAATACATTTTTTCAGGGTTGTTTTTTTTTTTATGTCAAGCAAAACAATTTTAAATATAATAATGATGGATCCAATAAACCTTAATATTTCAAGAAAAACTATTTTAACTATGATAGTGTTACATGCAATAAACACCAATTATTCAAGAAAAATGATTTTATATATAATATGTGCAATAAACATTAATATTTCAAGAATAAAAGGATTTTAAGTATAATAATATTCTTAATACATTTTTTAAAAGTTTCATAAATGTTATCTAACAGTGCTGTTAATGTTTTCGTTTTTTATTCTTATTGTTGTTACCACCAAGCCTTCCTCGGCCCCCCAAGATGGCCACCATCATCGCCCTCCCACGTTCTCTGGTATTCCTAATGGAAGGGAGGAAAGCTAATGGGAATGCCCTCTCCCGCTTTGCTCACGGACTTCCCATGATACATTGGCAGCCCTACGTCCATATTTGAACTCTATAATCGCCATCCTCCCATTTCTTCCTGTCCTCCAAGATCTTTGAAAAATAAAAAGGAGCTCCTTCCCCAAAGGAGAGATTGAGGGCCGAGCTCATGCCGTGCAATCTGAACTCCTCCGCTGGGCCTTTTATGCCCTTTGACAGCTAGGCTGACCGCTTCCTGTCCTTCAGGTCTCAGCCAAGTGCCACCTCCTCAGCGAGCCTTCCTAGACCAGCCAACGGAAGATGCCCAGACCATGATCGGGATTCCATGTTGTATTTCCTCCATAGCATTTGCTTCTACGTACACCTGTTTTGTTCAATCGAATCTTGACTGTTCAGTTGCCTGTCTTCCCCTCCTGCCCCAGCTAGAATGAGAGTGGTGCCTTGTCTGTCTCATTCATTATTATATCCCCTGGGGCCTGGCACAGAGCTTGGCAAGATGGACCTAATCGTTCATACTGATTGACTACATGGGCTCAGTTCCGCCCTTGGCTCCGTCACTTACAGGCTGTGAAACTTTGGGCAAGACACTTCATCTCTACAGTGGGGATTGCCTCTATCTCCTAGGAGAGTTTGGAATGCCTAATGCACTGCTCCCCAATATCATTAACTTCATACACCTCTGTGACAGAAACCTTAGCCCAAAGACCCTTGTCACCTCCCCCAGGAGGCAGCTGAGGACCAGAAAGATAAAGTTACTCGTCTAAAGTGACCCAGCCAGCTGCTTTGCTCATCTTGCAAACTCACTTCTCTTTCCTCTCGACATGGAAACCTGGCTCCCGCTAAATTAATTAGCTTGGCTTCTGCCCAGAGCTGCTCTCCCAGCACGTGTAGCTCCGTGTAAGCATCTCACCCACAGAGGCGCTCGCTCAGCCTCATCGCTGCGTGTGTGTGACTCTCAACTCCTCTAGGCAGCCACTAAATGGAACTCACATGGATCTGACTGCTTCATTTTCCTCTGTATCTTCAGCACATGTGGACTCCATTGCTAGCCCAGGAATATTCCATTTGCACTTACCTGCCCTTTGCTAATTCAATGTCAAACTCGTTTGCTAAGGTTGGATGACAGCCACCCTAAACTGGAAACTCCTCAACACCAAGGCTTCCTTTTCTTTTAGGTCAGTCTCCATGGCAATCCCCAGAGCAGAATCCCCAGTGGACTGCTCGGCAGAGCCAGATGGGTGCAGGAGGTTCAAAGTAGATGATGATGAGCCCAAAAGGAGGAGGCACTGAGGCCAGAAAGAGGCAACCATAGAATCGGTTTGGAGACTTACAGTTCCCTTCTCTCAGATCCTGATGACTCCCCAACATCAGCACCAAGCATGGCTTCCGCCTACCTGTAAAACCCAGCATCCAGGAGTATCTCCCCAAACTGGAGTAAAGAATCAAGAAGAAAGGGAGGAGGCTAAGAAATAAAGAATAAGCTCTATGATCTCAGCAAGGGAGAGGAACGTGGCTGAAAGAAATCTCCCAGTTCCTCAGATCAGACACTATTAAGTCATTGACTTACTATGTGAGGATTTAGACCAGGTTTTATACAGAGAAGAGATTTCAGAACTTGCCATTTGCATGCGTGTGAGCTTTACATCGCCACCATTCTGTGTCAGAGATCCCTAAACATCCCAGATGTTTCATCTGCTCTTCGTGGAGACGCTGCCACAGAACTGGGCACGGCAGATGACATTTCCAAAGGCCCAGGCTCTGGGAAGTGGCTTGGAAGGCTCGGGCAGTGAGCCGCCTCATCCACTGGCTTCCTCACGTGCCGGCCCCCTTGGCCAATCCTCTCCCAGATGTGGAAACAGCTGAAGCAGCTGGACACTCATCTAAGGGCCTGTGAATTATAGCTCTGGGCCTGGGTCCATTCTTCTTTGCTCACAGGAAATATTTAACTCTACTTTTCCCCTCTCAGCCACCCACTCTGTCTTTTCCTCTGGGGTTTAACTCCTGTCTGTTCCCTTGGAGCTAGGAGGCTAGAACAAAGGGTCCCGATTAGACTCTGGGAAACTCAACGGAATCCTGCTAGCACCCTGACTCCCCTTATACAGCCATGTTCCTCGCGAGGGGTGGGGGGGTAAATTAACGGAAGAGGAAGAATAGTCTCACCCATTGAGTGCGCAGAGTGAAGAACATCACTTGGTACTCTTGCAATTAGAAAGCATGATAGATACAATTCTCACCTCAGGAGTCTGCAATTTACTTGATCAGTTCCGCCAAGAAAATCCGAGGTGAGCTACAGGCTCTTGCTCGCTTCATTTAGGTCAATTAGGGGGTAGGCGCCGTGTTCCTCCATTCTCTCCTCTTAGCACAACCACCTCTCCATTCCACCTCTCCATTCCCTGTCGGGCCTCAGCACCCCCCATGCTTTCTGTCAGCTCTCTCTCATTCTTCTCTTGCACCCACACTCCCTTTTCTCAAAATTTGCTGAGGTCAGCATCTTCATTTACACCAGGGTGAAAGTAGCTGATAACAGCTTTACAATATTTCCATTCACATACATCTACACCTTAAAAAGATCAAAGCCTTTTTCTCAACAAAGTTCTGATAGTAGAATGTCAGACAGTAACCAGAGGAGGGAGTCTTTAAAAGGAGAGGGGGCAGAAAGGGGCAACCAAAGACCTTTGGGAGCGCCGGGTACCCTGGGGTGGTGCAGGTTGTCCACCAGGGGGCACAATTCTTATAAATGAAAAACAAATGGTTCCGTTTTCCTCCCCCCTGTCATCCATCGCTCCCGCCGAGCCCAACAGGTTGGGAGCATTCTGACTGCGCCTTCCAAGATGGAGGGTTTTCGATTAATGAGCTACTGCCCTGTTTTTTCCCCTCTGGCATCTCATTTAGAAACACTTTGCGGAATGCCTGCCTCCTCCATCCCCATCTCATCCATGCGCATTATCACACTCCCAGCTTCACACTCCTTCACCTCACTCTTTTATTTTTTAAACTTTAAGCTTTTAATTTTTTTATTTTTTTAATATATTTTTATTGATTTCAGAGAGGAAGGGAGAGGGAGAAGGAGATTGAAGCATCAATTAGGAGAATCATTGATCAGCTATCTCCTGCACGCCCCCTACTGGAGATCAAGCCCACAACCCGAGCATGTAGCCTTGACTGGAATCGAACCTGGGACCCTTCAGTCCACAGTCCTGATTCTCTATCCATTGAGCCAGACCAGCTAGGGCCTTCGGGTCACTGTTGAAGTGGAGAGGTGAGTGGGCAATGGGGATGAGCGTCATGGGCACCAAGGTGAGAGTGGGGAGTCCAGCCTGGCAAAGGAAATCTCTAACTGAGCGTGTCCACAGCTTGGCATGCATGAGGCTTAGAGGCATGAGTCTTCTCTGATCCTCAAGACCATTAGAAATTAAAGGGCAGGAAACTCTGGTGTTTAACTAAAGAAGAACATAATACCATCCCTTGACCCAGGCCGGTGGCAGGAGGAAAGCTCTTTGTGGCTCTCACAGCTCAGGCCCACCTCCCACCTGAGTGTGGGTCCCAGAGCAGAGCCCTCTCTCCTCCCACCCCTCCAGCCCCTGGGCTCCCCGGTGCTCTGCTGAGAGGCCAGCTGTGATCTACTGTTTTTGAAAAGGCTGTCCAGGCTTTGCCTGCCCTCGCTTCCTCTTCCCTGCACCTCTGTGCCCCTCCCTTGTCACTGTTGAGCGCCAAGAGGTGATGGGATCCAGGAATGTCACTTCTTAGCCAACCTGGCGGGAGCAGCCCAGCAAAGTGTCCAATACTTTCAAGCTGTGGTTGGGGAGACTCCAAACAGCAAGTCACTCCTAGCGAAGATCTCTCCCTCCTTCCCCTTTGCTGTCCACGCCAGCCAGGAATCTCCTCCACATCAGGACAGCCCATCCCCAACGGACCAACTGGAAGGCACCTGTAGAACACAGAGCCCAGGTGGGTGAAAATCACGGCATTTCATTAAAAAAAAAAAAAAAAGCAACAGTACTTCCTGCTTCCGTAAAGGCCCCAGATGTGGGGGGGAGGAGACAGCAACAGTGGAGATGGGACAGGCAGCCTTCACCTCTGCTCTCGGAGCTGTGAAAAGAAAGAAAGTGGGGAATCGAGAAGGGAAGGGATGAGTAGAAAATCAAAAGGAAACAAAGAGAATCCCTATTTCACACATATTCAAACAGCAGAATGTACGCACAGCTTCTGGCTCCCAAATTCACGTTCCCAGGCCTATCACTGCCTGAGCTTCGCTGAGGTGCATCCATCCCACCTAGCAACCCCAGAGAGACCTTAGATCTAAAACCAAACCCTCTCCAATGCACATCCCCAAAACAACATACATGTACCTTTTACCTCTTCCTCCTGTTTTCCTCAACTCAGCCAGTGGCTTCCCTATGCACCTCACTACTCAACCAGTCACCCTCATCTCCTTCCCTCAGCCCCCTGTACCCATCACCAGTTATCCTGATGGGCTAGCTCAAAAAGGCTCCAATGGCACCTGACCGGTTTAGCTCAGTGGATAGAGCGCCGGCCTGCGGACTGAAAGGTCCCAGGTTCGATTCCCGTCAAGGGCATGTATCTTGGTTGCAGGCACATTCCCAGTGGGGGGTGTGCAGGAGGCAGCTGAATTGATGTTTCTTTCTTATTGATGCTTCTAATTCTCTATCCCTTTCCTTCTCCCTTCCTCTCTGTAAAAAAATCAATAAAATATTTTTTAAAAAAAAAAAAAGCTCCAATGGATTTCCTCTCCATCTCCACCACCACTTCCTTCGCTCACACCATGCCATCTCTGGAGAGCCCAGCCCCACAGGTCTCCATCACTCCAATCTCTTCCTCAATGCAAATCTTAGTCTACATAATCACTAGCTCCCTTCCTAAGAGACAAATGCCGTCATATCACTTCCCTGCTCACAAGTCTTCAATGAGTCTGCATCGCCCTAATGAACATGCCCCTTCAACTGGCCCCACGTGACTGTTCTGGCTTCATTGCCTACCACTCCGTGGCACCTGACACTCCAGGCCTGCAACACTCAGTGAACTCAATTATTTTCCCAAATGCAAAAGGTTCGTATGTGTGTGTGTGTGTGTGTGTCCATCTTTCTGAAATGGTTCCCCCGTCTAATGTCTGGTGAATGACTGCTTATTCATTAGGGTCCAATAAAAATAGCACTTAAGTGGATGCTTTTCCATCCTGATCTCTGCCCATCGAAACACAGCTATCACTACCTTCTCTGGGCTCTCATAACTTATTAATCAATCCACTCAGCAAATGATTCCTGAATTCCTACTCTGTGTGCCAGGGTTTTCTGCAGATAGCTTTAGTATTGTACTTGCAACATTAGATTATCATTATGTTCCTCTTTAACTTTTCCTTTCACCAGACTAGTAACTCTCTGGATAACACAGAGTAGGAACTGTCTGGATAACACAGGAACCGCCTTCCGTATTTCTTTGCCCATGTTGCCTAGGACCATTTCTGACACATAGTAGGTTTATGAAATTATTTACTAAACTGAAAAATACAGGGAATGGGGAGCTGAGAAAGGAAAAGTAGAAAATTTAGTAAAGTTCAAGGAGAAGAGAGAAAATTGGGACAGGTGCTACAGAGATGAGAGTATGAGAAAGGAAAGAAAGAGGGGAAATGGAAAGCTGAGTCAGGGCATTTCACACAAACCCTGGGAGCTCGGGCTCTGCTTTGCACAGGAGAGTGGGGTTAGATGTGACGTGGAGAGAACGTGGGGCTAACGACCCAAGTTCTCACCCTGAATCTCCTGGCGGCCAGCTATGTGACTCTGGGAAAATGACATCCTCATAGGTCTCCACTGCCCACCTGCAAAGTGAGAGGCTAGAAAAAGGTGTTTCCACCTCTGATATCTACGTCCTTCTTTAAAATGGTCTAATGCCGCCGTAACCGGTTCGGCTCAGTGGATAGAGCGTTGGCCTGTGGACTGAAAGGCCCTGGGTTCGATTCCGGTCAAGGGCATGTACCTCGGTTTTGGGCACATCCCCAGTGGGAGGTGTGCAGGAGGCAGCTGATCGATGTTTCTCTCTCATCGATATTTCTAACTCTCTCCCTTCCTCTCTGTAAAAAATCAATAAGATATATTTAAAAATAAAACTGTCTAATGCCAATCAGCCTGACGAGATATCACATGGAGCCGAAGAACATTCTGAAAAGAAATCACCCCAGTCACCTCAGCAAGTGGGGTTGGCAGACAGCTGCACAATTTGCACTAGACCTGGATGTCTAAAAGAAAAAAAAAAACCTGATTTTTTTTTTATCCAAAGTCAAAAGAATGCTAATTTCCTCTGCTACTCAAGAATACATAAAAAGGGGGACGGATGGGGCTGTAAAGTCCTCATACTCTCACCTCCCAACCCCACTCAGGAATCCTCTTTCAATGCACCTACAAGTACTTAAGAGCCCTGACATATGTCCCCGGCTCCCTAATTTCTCCCTCGCGCTACAGCCACAGTGTCTGAAATTCTACCCTTAGTGGTTTATTTTCTTGGGCGCCCCTTCCTAGGGTCTTTTAAAATCAAACACTCCTAGCAGTTCTCGTTATCACACCAACGTGTTCATGACTTGGATTCCGTTCTGTGCATCTCTTCTATCAGGTGAGCACCTGGGGCAACTCTAATAGAAGGGAGACCCTGAAGGGGATGGTGTGGCTCAGCTGATTGGGTATCGTCCTGAGCACCGAAAGTTTGCCGGATTGATTCCCAGTCAGGGCAAAAGCCAGGAAGCAGTCAATCAATGTTTCACTCACACATCGATCTTTCTCTCTTTCTCCCCCTCTCCCTTCCTCTCTCTCTAAAAATCAATATTAAAAATCTTTTTGAAGAAGAAGGAAGAAGGAGGAGGAGAAGGAGGAGAAGGATGAGAAGGAGGAGGAGGGGGAGGAGAAGGTGGAGAAGGAGAAGGAGGGGGGGGGAGGAACCCTTGAGGATGAGGGAACCAGTGCCAACATTCACTCCAGATACTCTGCAACATTCTGCCAGGCCAGATGTGAGCACATAACGGTGATGACAATGATGAGCGAAAATAATGAACATTTACAAATGCTTACTAAGGTGCCAAGCACTTCACCTTCTGATTCATTGCAAACACATTTATTAAAAATGAATGGTTTTTATATCAAGCCCCTTGATGACCTTGAATAAGCACCTCATCTGCTCAGAGAAATCGCCCTCCACCCTGAAATCCTGGCTCCTTCCCTTCATCTCTCTTTTCTTCCCTTTCAAACAAGGGGGAAAAGGGTGCAGCTGGGCAAGTTAGTACAATAAAAAATATACGTACAGGTGTGTGTGTGTGCGTGTGTGTGTGATCCAAAGTGATGAACTAGACCCATTGTTGAGAGATTTCAGACCTTTTTAAACCAGCTGTGAAAAGTAAATGTGGTGAGACTCCCATCTGGTGGTTAGAATCAATCAGGAGGATTTGAGGGAAATGTGTTGTTTGCATTCAATAATTAACAGGGATAGAGGAAGCAAACCATTCTCACCATGAAGATGGGCCCAGGCTCTGGAGACATCTCGGCTTGACCAGCTCTCCCAGACTGTCTGATGAGCTAAGAGACACTGGATTGATCAAGGCGAAGAAAGGACTGGAGGAAGAGCGGCACACGTTAGGTTAAGCAGGACAACCACACAACACCGCCTTCCACCTTCTCCAGGGACTGGTTGCAGGCATTTAAGGAAGGCCCGGGTTCTTTATCTGCACAGTTTTGAAGGTCTGCTGTCTCAGATATGCGTGACATGACAGAGATTTCTAAACTTTTTAAAGAGTTGTTCTGAAAAATTGTACAAGAAGATAAATACCAAGTTCCAACAGTGCCACCTGCTGGCCATCAAGTGGCAAGACACGATGATCTAAGCCTCTATCACTATCACGGCCATTGTTATTGCAGGTAAGACTCAAAATGTGCAATTAACTCTCCGCAGCCAGTTACATTAGAGATCACATATTGGAATCACAGGTACATTCCATGGGAAACCTCAGAAAATTTAATGTTTTGGGTGCCCCTCAATGAGCCCAATTTGTGGCCGTTAGTCACTGAAAATACAAGTGATAGGAACAAAAAGGTTCGTTTGCTTCTTGGTGTAATAAAACCAATAACAGTCTGGTCGGCAAGTGAGTCAAGGTCACAATGGCACGATGGTGTATATAGGTCTGGTTTTCAGTGATCTAGACAACAGGACTGGAAGGTCGCCCATTGAGAGTGTCGGTAAGATGCAGAACACCAGGTGAAGGTCGGAATCATCAGAGTGGCTAGCGCTTCACAGGAGTTAGGAACTGCATGTGAAGTAGCCTGAAGAATATCAGTGAAGCCCTGACCAGTTTGGCTCAGTGGATAGAACGTCAGCCTTCGGACTGAAAGGTCCCAGGTTTGATTCTGGCCAAGGGCATGTACCTTGGATGTGGGCACATCCCCGGTGGGAGGTGTGCAGGAGGCAGCTGATCGATATTTCTCTCTCATCGATGTTTCAAACTCTCTATCCTTCTCCCTTCCTGTCTGTAAAAAAATCAATAAAATTTATTTTAAGAATATACATATCAGTTAACGTCTTTCTATCTACTGGGTGAAGTGACAAGGTTCCGGGAGATGGAATATTTGGGATTAAGAAAGAATTAAACATAAAAATAAACAGGAAATGCTTGTATACTTACAGTGGTCATGACAAAACACAAAGTCAATACAAGGTGAACGTCAGGACAAAAGTGATGTCAAAAGCCCAACATGATTGCCTAGACGTGTGTGCAGCAGCAGGAAACATAAGGACCAGAAAACTCTCGGGCAATGCGGGATCTGGTGGTTACACAATAGCCAAAGTTAAAGAAAATGAGCATAACTTGTGGCAAAAGGGTATTATTTTGCTTAGAAAGAAAGAGCTCTGTTTATATTGAAGCGCTGTAACAGGCTTTTGAGAAAAGCTGTTTACACCCTTCTTGGAGCTCTTTAAAGTCCTGGGGTCCCTTCCAGCTCTGTAATACCACAGTTTAATCCCTGGTTCTAAACAAAGGAACGCTAATTCTGCATGCGGCGTCATCGGCAGAAAAAAATTAATTTAATTAGTAGCTTATGAATGTGACGTAGGTTAAGTACACTGTTGCCACCACTTATTAACTGAGTGACCCTAAGCTAGTTCCTTAACCCCTCTGAACCTCTTTCTTTATCTGTAGGCTGCCTTTTTCAAAGGATGGTCATGACAATAAAGTGAAATACACCATGCCTAGTCCCACAGCAAGCACTCAAAGGATGGGAGCTCTTATTACTAAAAATTAAATAAAAATGAGCCTTGAGACAGGAGTGGGGAACATCCGGCCCGCGGGCCATAGAAGGCCCACAAAATCCTTTGGTCTGGCCCTGCCAAGGCGTGAGGGGTGAGTTCATTAAGTGTCTGACCAAATATAGCAGGCTAATTTTGAAGTTGATAATTTTTTGTGGCTCAAGAATGATGTTATAAATATCCAAATGGCCCTTGGCAGGAAAAGGTTCCCCACCCCTGCTTTAGAACAATGCCAGGGCCAGAGTAAGCATCCATTTGAATAAGAAGGTGTGAATTGCAGGTAAAATTTAAAAGCAATAGGATTTCTTTATCCTCAGGCAGGGGGTACCCTAGTATTTTAAGAAAAGGATGTCACTCACTATGTGTCTTTGGACAAGTCACTAAAACCTCTGCATTGGTTTCTCCTCTGTGATTGCAGTGGAGTAGATTAGATGACCACTAAGATCTCTCCCAAAAGGAGGGAGATTCTTCTAGAGAATACCAGCTCTTAGTAGACACTATAAGTTGATGACATACACTCTATACAACTCTAGTGATAAAGTAAGAGATACCAGCTACTCATAGTTCATTAAAAACTCCCAAATCACTATACACCTATAATAATAAACACAAAAGTCCTTTAGTTATGTAAGAGTTCATTAAATAATGAATAATTGCTAGGCACGGAATTAAAGGCAAACCTAGATATTTTTACATAATTTTATTTTCCTATTCAGAGCAAGAAATTGTTGAGCTTCTTAGTTCATAAGAGTCCCCTATACTGAGAGTCTAAATAATCCCACATTCAAAATGTGGGGACTCCAAGTTAATGTTTTACCGTAATTCAGGAGTCAGCAACCTTTTTCTGCAGAGGGCTAGATAGTAAATGTATTTTAGGCTCACTTACTCCTGCTCTTCTAGCGCAAGAACAGGCGATGTGTAAATGGTTGGCAATAGCTGCACTCCAATAAACCTTTACTGCATTTACGGACGCTGAAATTTTAATTTCGTACTGTTTTCAAGCATCATCACATTTTATAATTTGTTTTCCTTCCCCCGCCCCCCAATTCGGTTAAAAATGTAAACAACATTCTTAGCTCGTGGACTATACAAAAACAGGCAGCGCGAAGGATTTAACTGGCCGTGTTTGCCAGCCCTGCTGTCATGTTGTATTTTGAGAAAGAATGTGGTGATGTAGAAAATCCAGAATTGGCAGATATCCCTCTGGGATTTGCACTGGTTGGTTGGTTGGTTGGTTGGTTGGTGTTGTTTTGTCGTGCTGTTCTCATCTGCCTTTTTCCTAAGGGCTTTCACTACAAACCAGTTTCTCGGTCTCAGGGGCAAGGACACAGGCTCAAGCATAGCTAAGGCAAGCCTGACACCTTGAGGTCACCCTGCAAGTGGCAGACGCCACCCAGGCTGAAATGTTGGAATCCAGGTGGGTTGGAGGGAGGGAGAGGGCAGCCATGCAGACTCCACCCAGCAGTGAGCCAGCTAGTTGTTGTTTGTTATTGTTGTTAAAATGGGGAAAGACAACGTCCTTCTCCACAGAAACTTCCTTCAGGAGCATTTCATTTTCTTAAAACAAAAACAAAAAACTCCCAGAGCCTTCCCAGCTGAGACCAGAAGCCTCCAAAGACATTGGGGACTTTCTGTGGTCTGTGTAAGTCTCCCACTTGTAGCCATGAACACGCACTAGGGAGGAGGGGAGGGAGACTGGGCCCAGCCCTCCATCCGCCCTCTCAGATGCTTGCAAAGGAGAAAGTAGGAAACCCATAGGGAACTAATTGCTATTGAGAACCGGGAGTTTTACTCTGAGAAATGGCACATCAGGGGCTTTAGGAAGCAAAGCTGAGAGATCAAAATCAGGGGGTGGGTGGGTGGGGAGAGATTAACCAAAGAATTTATATATATAGCCCATGAACACAGACAATAAATAGTGTGGTAAAGGTCTGGGGTTGGGGGGGGGGGCTGTTATGGGTGTGGGATAGAAGGGGTCAATGGGAGAAATAAGGGAACATCTGTAATACTTTCAACAATAAAGATACATTTTAAATAAATAATAAATGTCCCCCAAAAAAGTTACAACAGGCCTGAAGCAGAATGGGATTCCCCATGGCCTGCCCAGGTCCCTCTCCCAGGTCACACCCCTGCGCTGGGAGGGTGTGTTTTGCTAATTTTGGGGAAAAGATTGCAGAGGCCACTCTTTCCATTCCCCTGTTGCCACCGCTGGAAGTGTTTGGGGGAACGTCTGAGAGGCCAGTTGTTCCAATCTTGTACCTTATCCAGGAAAGACAATTCTGCAGCCTGCTGGGTTGGGACGTTCAGCCTTCCTTTCATGGAATGCAAAGCCACCCTTCCCGGCTACGGGGGTCCGAGGCCACAAAAGTACTTTGCGGCTCTGAGAGCCGCCTCTTCAGAGGTAACAAGCCTGGGGAATCTCACGCGCTGTGTGCTGCGCGGCTGCTGGAAGGAGTTGGATGGGCTAAGAAGAAACGTAGATGACCTCAACTGTCAGTGCCCCCAACACAGGCAGAAAACTGGTCAGCAGAGGGGAGGGATCCCGAGCCTCTTCTTATAGAACAGGACCCTGAGTCCTATCTCCAGACCCGTGCCATGAAGACTGGGGTGCCATGCCAGGCTCAGTGGTAGAGTGTCGACCTACGAACCAGGAGGTCGTGGTTCGATTCCTGGTCTGGGCACATGCCCAAGTTGCAGGCTCCATCCCCAGTGCAGGGCATGCAGGAGGCAGCCAATCAATGATTCTCTCTCATCATTGATGTTTCTGTCTCTCACTCACTCTCCTTTCCTCTTTGAAATCAATAAAAGTAAAAATAAAATAAAATTTAAAAAGAGACTGGAGTGCCATGAAGTGCTGTTTTGTGGTCTTGAGAGAGGACTGTAGACCATCCCATTCCCCTTTCCTTTCTTTGTGTCTCAGCCCCCACATCCCAGGGGGAGGTGGCAGTGTGGGGCGGAATGAATACTCCCATACTTACTACCGGTACCCACAGCTACCTTTCATGAAGTCTCCCACCCCTCACCCCTCCTACACACCCCCCACTCCCCTTCACCCCAGGAGTTTTCAGGACCAGACATGCAGTGCCAGGTGGCCTGCTGCCTTCCTCCTGGGTGACCCCACTCGGCTGCCAACCTCACTTCTGATCCTTCACCCCTGGGCTGGGTTCTGTCCGCCAGCCCTGGAAGGGGCAGGGATGGCGTCTTCGGTTCCATTTACCAGGTGATGGTTTTCCCCTATCCTCAGCTTGGGATGAAAATGTGTTTTTTTTAGTGGGGAGCATCATTTTTTTAATATATTTTTTTATTGATTTCAGAGAGAAAGAAAAAGGGGGAGAGAGAAACATCAATGAGAGAAAATTATTGATCAGCTACCTCTTGCACGCCCCCTACTGGGGATCCAGCGCACATGTGCCCTGACCGGGAATGGATCCGTGACCTTCTGGTTTCTAGGTGGGCACTCAACCACTGGACCACGCTGGTCAGGCAGGGGAAGCATGGTTTTAATGTGGCCTTTCCCATCTCTCGCCGTTGCTTCACAATTAAAAGCTCTGGAACCTTCTCCGGAGGAGACCTCTCTTCTACACAATCAGATGCCCAGAGCGACTCTACAGGGATCTGAATGCTGTCGCTGGGACCCACGCAGAAGCCACTTCGGAGGGTGCGTCCTAGACACTTGGCCTTAAAGGGGGCAGCGCTTGGGGCCTCCCTGAGGACTCAGAAGAGCCAGCCCAGCGCCGTAGGAGTTAATGTGGGACCGTGCGTAAAGGGAAGGGGAAAAAAGTTGGAGTTGACACTTGGGAGGGTGGGGAATGGAGAAGGGAGCGAGTCTCGCTGACTCCTGATTGGTTTTACATTTCATCCAATTTTTTTTTTTTCACTCTCTCTCTCTCTTTCCTCTCTCGCGCTCCCTCTTTTCAAGTTTCTCTCTCCCATCCCAGGGGAGGGGAAACGGGAATAGTGAGAGATCAAAAATAAACCTCTTATGTCAAAGCCGGGAAGGAAGTATAAATACGAAGGGCTCGGCAGCCCACTCGGTGCTTCCCGGGGTGGGGACGAGGCCAGGGCGAAGGGCGGGCGCGCGGCTCCGGGCTCCGGTTACCCGCGCGCTGAGCGGCGAGCAGGCGCGGAGGAGCGGGCTGCGCGGCCGGAGGGGCCGCCAGGGGGACCGTGCGGCCACCGGGCCCCGCGGACCGCGTCGCTGATCCATTTCCTTTTTCCTAGAGGGAGCGGTCCGGCCGCGCTCCCGCCGCCAGCACCTGCCCGCGCCGGGCCGGCTTCTTCCGTCTCGCGCGCCGCCGCCGGAGCCCCCATGCCCCGCGCCGCTCCCCGGTGGCCGCCGCTCCTGCTGCTGTCGCTGCTGCTGCTGCTGCAGCCGATCGCCCGCGGCGCCCCGGCCCAACCCGGAGCCCGGCGCCCGGCCTCGGCGCTGGTGGTGCCCACGCGGCTTGCGGGCGGCGCGGGCGAGCTGGCGCTCCACCTGTCCGCCTTCGGCCGGGGCTTCGTCCTGCGTCTGGCGCCCGACGCCAGCTTCCTGGCGCCCGGGTTCAAGATCGAGCGCCTCGGGGGCTCCGGCGCGGCGGCCGGGGGCGAGCGCGAGCTGCGCGCCTGCTTCTTCTCGGGCACCGTGAACGGGGCGCCGGGGTCCCTGGCCGCCGTCAGCCTGTGCGGCGGGCTGAGCGGCTCCTTCCTGCTGGACGGCGAGGAGTTTACCGTCCAGCCGCGGGGCGCGGGGGACGCCCTGCAGCGGCCGCACCTCCTGCAGCGCTGGGGACCCCGCGCCCCGGCCCACCCTCTCCCCCGAGGACCCGAGTGGGGCGCGCGGAGGGGCGACGGGCCGAGGTCGGAGCGCGAGAAGGAAGAGAAGGACGAGGCGCCGGAGGAAGGAAGCGAAGGAAACGAGTCAGAAGGCGCCCGCGAGCCGCCAGCAGCACCTCGGCGGGCCGCGAGCAGGACCAAGCGGTTTGTGTCCGAGGCTCGCTTCGTGGAGACGCTGCTGGTGGCCGATGCGTCCATGGCGGCCTTCTATGGACCCGACCTGCAGGTAGGACTCCTGTCCCCTCCCGGGAGTCTCCAAATGCTCCCTTTCCCTGTCCTCAGAAAATCCTTCATGTTCTCCGCTCCTCCCAAATAAGGTTCTTTGCGTTCTGAGAACCCGCGGGAACCCTTTGCATAACCTCTGACACCTGGCAAACTACTGCCTCCCTCCCCACGTCCCTTCCAAATTAGGGTGCGGGTCCCAGCGTCTCCCCCGCTCAGCTGCTCTTCCCCCCGCCCACCCCTCCCTCCCTAAATCTCACACAGTTCTCGGCAAACTGAACTGAAGTGGGTTTGAAGCACCCCCTCTCCCAACACAGATGAAAACGGAGCGTTTTTGGAAAAAACGTCCACCCCATTTCTCAGCCCTCTGCTGTCTCCAGACGGGAGAGGCTGCCATGGGAAGATGTGGCTGTTCCCTTGTGAACAGAACTGAGGTTCCCATAAATAAAAAGATATGGTTTGGAGGGAACTGAACCTGGAAAGGGGCTGCCCCACTTCGGGGTGCCCAGCTGGTTCTGATCAGGGGGCGGGTGGGGGGTGTGGACTACCTTGCCAACCTGGCACCCGGCCCTGCAGAACTTGGCAGTGCCAGCATCCGCACAGAAGGGAGGGGACCGGAGTTTCTGCCTGGGGGCTCAGTCCAAGAAACTGAAGCTTCAGTGGGAAAGGGAGGGGAGAAGCGGGTGGGGATAGGACTGTTCTTAGTGGAACCAGAACTATACGTGGTCCACCCCAGCGGATCGAAGCCCAGACTCAGCTCTCCGCCCAGCTGGGGCAGGAAAACTACATCTAGGGCATAGCCCCTGTAGCCAGATGGTTTCTAACTAGATTCAAAGATGGTATAGACCCTGCAGGAGGGTCTGTGTTGCCCACAGATCAGGGCAAGAGTGGTGGTGGCACTCTCTCTTCCCCAGGGAACAGAACCAGTAATGTGCCAGGTAGAGAACTGGCCCGCCTGGAGGTCACAGTGCCCTGAACCAGGGTCTGTGGCCCCTGAAGCAGCTCAGTGAACACTTACTGTGAAGGAGATCTTGTCTGGGGACCCTATGCGAGCATTTCGGCATCACCTGTGCAAGAGGCCAGACGAGGCGCAGTTGGTCCTTCTGTTTCACACCCCATCTTTCCACCCCACAGTCGCTGGAAAATGCGTTCTAGACAGAAGGATGGAAAGACTAGGGGGTGAGAGGTCCATGTGGCTGCTCCTCTGGCCACTGCAGGGGCGGGTTAAACCCTGGGTGGGCCCCTCTGCATGCTTTCCGTCATGTCTGCCTATCGGTCATGGGGTTGCCTTCCCCCAGAACATGGCAAGACAGCTGTGAGCCCTCCAGGCAGTCTGCCCCTCAGGCTCTGGGTCTACAAGTCCTAGACAGGGTGGCAGGAGGGGCTCCTCCCCCTGGGTGAGGACCCGCAGGCCTGGCTACTAGGGTGCAACAGCAGAAAGGGGCTGAGGTATGTGCATCGCAAACCCAGAGCTGAGCTGCTGAGCCCCTCCCCACACGTGGACCAGTGTCTGACACCTGCCTGTGAACCAGGAGGTACCAAGAGCAAGACCTCGGAGAAGCCGCAGAAAAAGCAACTGCTTGTCAGTCTCTGGAGCCTAAAATGTCCCTCCTAATGCCTTCCTCCCGCCTCGCTCTCAGAGCTCACCTCGACACTGAAAATACCGAGCATTTGCCTCAAGGACGCACTTGACCTCTGCAGATACCTGTGCCACGGAGAAGCAGGCGTGGCTTGGTGCTGGGCTCCAGGATGCCCGGGCCACTGAGCAGGAGGCTGGGCTGCGTTTTCAGCCAGGTGTGCTGCACCAGACAAGCCGGCTCTCTCCTCCCAGAGCCGCCTGGATGCCACCTCATAGGATGCCTGGCTGGATGGCTTAGCGTAGGCTTACCCCATCCCTGCCCCTCTGCATACAGTCACAGCGGCTGTGCCCAGCTAACCCCGGTTAGGAGAGCCCATCAGAATGGGCATCGGGCACCTGTGAAGGCTATGTTCCTTTCCCTAAGGTGTCTACTGCTAGCCTTACACCTCAAAGAGAAGTCCTCTCCCTCGGTCTCATGTCATAGCCCACCTGCTTGCCTGCTGGGGCGGGGCAGGGCTGAGGGACAGTGGCTTTATGATTGCCCACAGGCCCCTCACCAGCTCTGCAGATGCCACAGGAGAAACTTGAACTTCTCGCTTCATCCCCCGGGCTTCCTAAATGGGCCCATGAGCTCAGCCGAGAACAAATGTCAAGTTTGGTTCCCCAAGACCTTTGCCTGCCCAGACCCTTCTCCCCAGAATAGAATCCAGGTCTTTATAAGTAACTCTCCCAGGAGTCTCCTGGGACCTTCATCACATGGACAGAGACTCTTTGGGGTGTCTTAGCGAGCGGGCACATGATGAGGATGCGAGAGACTCCCCCCCCTCAAGGGCTTGGGCTTCCTTCACCTCTGAAGACAGATGACAGAGTAACCTGTGCGGCTGCTTCATGACGAGTCTTCAAGAAAGGTCAGCACTGTGCGGAGCAGCCAGTCTGGATGTGTTCAGTTTGAGAAGCGGTTTCCACGCATCAGCTCAGCGAAAACACCTGTGAGGGGTTAGAGGCCGAAGGTGCAGCTCACACAGCACGTGTGACCCTGCAGGTCCCGTCTCCTGAACCAGAGGACAGTGCTGTTTTCTGTGCCCGGCTGCCTGTAGCTCCGCGAGGGCCTGTGACTCTGGCTCTGTGAGCCTGTGTCCCTTGTCCATACTATGGGGATGGGTCCTTGAACCCAGCTGTCCAAAGATGCCCCACCAAGCCCGATACCGAGAAGAAACCGCCATACAGGCCGAGAGAAAGAAGCAGCCGGGCCCCAGGCTGGTCTCACGGCTGAGCCACCATTTCCCAGAGCTCTTCAGTTCACTTAATCCCTTCTCAGAGGGGCCCCTGCTTCCCACCTTCTTATCTGGTTTCAGAGGGAAGGAGCCCAGACAAAAGGGGCTTTCTGAGAAGAGGGACCACCTCGGAAGAGAGCATTAGCTCCGTCTGCATCCGGCTGCTGCTAGTGGCTCTGGATGAAACTGGAGCGGGAGTGAGGGTGGGCCCAGCAGCTCCCCGCTCCGTCTGGGAAATCGACCTGTCAGGGGTCAAGGCTGAGCTGAGCTTCCGAATTCCATTTCTCAGCAGAGAGGGTCCTAGGAGTGGCACCCATTGTCCCCAGAGCAGAAGAGAGGTTTCCCAAGATGTCAAGCTACCTGCGCGTGGTTTCAGGAAAGGTCTAAGTCATAGCCATTTCGTCTCCCCTTAACCATATCCTCGGGGGGAAAATATCACCCACAAGCCCTGACGCTGAAGTGACTATGTAACCCACTTTGCCCAGCAAAATCCCAGCATAGTCCCAGGTGGTGAGAAGCGACCTGCGTTGGGAAAATAACAGAAACGGATGCATGCCCCACTCTCTGTGGCCACCCAAGTCTTCGTGGATGAAAGACGAGTGTCCTGTCCATGCAAATTAGGTCCTCCCACTGGCAAAGGAATGATTCTTTTCTTTTTTTTTTAATCTCTTTTGTCTGCTGTAGTCAGAGTGATCATCACTATGAAGCCTTTCCCAAAGAAAAGGCCTTCATATGCAAAGGTTTCTGATTCGTCATCGCTGCCTGTCCCGGGGGTGAAGGGCGGGGTGTCTGTCTAGATGACATCAAGGCCAGGTTATTTGCCTTTGTGCTGTGCTGTAGTTTTCCTCCTGTGCTGTAGTTTTCCTCCAGGCGGTAAACAGGGAGGCAGTGTCACATTGGAGAGGATAGGCTTTGAAGGGTAACTGAGTGTCCTTGAGCAAGTTACCTTAATTTCTCTGCACCTTAATTTTTCGCCAGAACAAGTATCCCAATGGCCTGGCAGTGTGTTGAGGATACAATAAATATGGAAAGCACCCAAACTAGTGCTCAGCACATAGTAGGTGCTCAAGAAAGCATGACTGATACTAGAGTTGCCTTCGGTGATGGCATTTGTCAGAGTAGGAGGGCAATGTGGTCACCTGTCATCATAGCCTACCACTGCTGTGTCACCTCCGCTGTCCCATGGGAGAGAGGGTCTCCTTTCAGCTTGCTTGGCTCAGAGTTTCATGCTTGACGTTTTAAGGTTCTGATAAATGTGTGCCTTGGAGAGGCACCCGTGTAGGACTCTCTCTACTCCTATTGCTGCTTTCCTTTTCCTTTCTTCTTCCCACCTCCTCCTCCTCCTCAGCATAGTCTCAGGCCCTAGAGCAATGCCCAGAAGGAAAACAGGAGATCAGTTGCTGAAGTCAGAGGGTTTCCCTGTGTCCGCCTCCCCCTCCTCACGTCTCCCAGACCTGCTGCCAGGAAAAGCAGGAGGACCCACAGTGCACAGAGCCAGCGAGCAGAGCAGAATGCGTGGCACTGGGGGCAGAAGAGACTAGAAAGACACTGCACCCAGGCCCAGCCTCGCCTCAGCTCCACCCTCGTGGCTTTGAAATATATTTTATTGATTTTTTACAGAAAGGAAGGGGAGGGATAGAGAGTTAGAAACATTGATGAGAGAGAAACATCGATCAGCTGCCTCCAGCAACACCCCCGACTGGGGATGTGCCCGTAACCAAGGTACACGCCCTTGACTGGAATCGAACCTGGGACCCTTCAGTCCGCAGGCCAACGCTCAAGCCACTGAGCCAAACCGGTCAGGGCCACCCTCATGGCTTTGGCTGCACCAGAGCTCTGAGGTGGGATCTCCTTGTTTGTAGCTCAAAGAATCAAAAAAAAAACTTCCCTAAACTAGCAGGAGAAGGTCTCTCTTTTCCAGGTTCTACAGCAGCCTGTGGAGACGGAAACTCCCAGAAAGATGCCTGCCCTCCCAACAAGAGTGAAGGGCGTCAGATCCCCAATCAATCAAGAGCAGGATGTATGTTTTTTTAACACCATGGGCCTGCTGGCCATGGGCTCTGTCCAGCCTACTGGCCGTGCTTGTGGGAAGTTGTCTGCTGTATTGGGACCCCAAACACAGGGGCACAATCTTACCCACACGCCTCAGCCGGCATCCTGCACTGGGGTGCAGGGAGGTATTAAATAGACACCAGGTGGTGGAGCGAGCCGTCTGCCCTTCTTCCTGGCTCTTCAGCCGCTCCTGGAGGGACCATAACTCAGGCCTAGGGGGTTGGCTGAGAATCGGAGGCTCCCCGCCTCAAGGCCACCACCCTACCAAGGCCCAGGGGTCCTTCTCCCTGGAAAATGATACAATGCACCTCAGGTGTCAGGCATTTCCGCCACCATTTCTCAGAGGAGAGAACACTGGGGATGGTGACCCTTCCATCTCCAAAAGCTCAGGGGGACAGAAAAGGTGGGTAAGTGGGACAAGGTTTGGGGATTTTTAACAGAAACACGGGACCACAACGCAATGGAAATTATCTTCTGAGATGGCAGCCACAGGACCTGCAGCTGTCCTCACATCGAACCCCTCGTCTAAGCCCCATGCAGAAGGGAATAAAACTTTAGGGCTGTCCAGACAAATAGCAGAAGGCCAACGGAAATGGCCCTCTAGCCAGCTCAGCCCAGCAGCCATTCCTCTGGAGAAGAGGCTAGAAGCTACCTCAGCTACAAAGGAGGAGACCCCCTTGAAAACCTCAGTGTCGGGGAGCGTCTGATGCTCACCCCATCCTTTGTGTGGCAGCTCACACCAGAGTGCTTGGTTTACCCTGCGGACTTGGCCGTTGCATGGTGTCCACACAGCTGCTGGCCTGAGAGCCTCGGTCTGACCTGCCCAGCTTGGGACTGCAGACTCCTCTCAAACCTCAAGTCCTCGGTTCTGTGTATAATTTTCTGGAGTCAGTGCTGAGCAGCTGGCATCTCTTATCTCCACACCTTCTTTGTAAGACATCATCTCCCCAGTTGCGAGATTATGAAATCGGGACTCAAAGGGAAGGATTCTTATGAAAAGAGTGGCAGGTTGCCTGGGAAGAAGTCCCAGGAGTTGGTTCCTGGCCCACCAGACTCCGGCCTTTCCTAGGGCAAGAGGCGAGGACACTCTTTCTGCCCCCCTGGGAGCCGCGAAGGGCTGGACAGGAAGTGGCCTCAGCAAGCTACCATTCCTCAGCCCTCACCCCTGGTTGCATAATGATGTGATTGCTTTTTTTCCCTTAGGAATCCAACTCCAAGAGCAGGAACGCCAAGTTTCAGCTTTGCTGATAAGATGTTTACATCAGCCTAAACATAGCTGGAGTACTTGACACCCTCAACAACCTGCCAACCTCTGTTTGTAGGGCTTACAAAATGCCTGGCTTGTTGCCTGCGAGGTGAACAGACAGATCCCATTCACAAATGATGCGATTCGTCTGGATCTCCCACACAGGGCCCCAGACGGCGGAATGTCCCTCTCTAGCCTTTCACTCTCCCTTCCCCTCCTTCCTCTCCCACCTTCCAGATCACCAGAGAGGAAAGGAGAGGCTCCTAGAGACGGTGAGCGGGGCCAGCTGGCCACACTCACGGCTGAAGGCACTCATGCCTCTGCCCCTTCGTCTCCTCTTCTACAAAATAACCCAGGAGAATGCATTCTGAGAGGCAGGAGCGTGAGCTCCAGCCTGGCCTCCTCCAAAGGCGTGGGAGCAGCTGGCAGCCCGGGGACAGGACCGCGGCCCAGCGATGACGTGGGCTGTCTCAGCTGGCCTGGGTGGGACTGGGGGCAGGTGTGAGCCTCCGCATCTGGGTCTCATTAGGCCCCAGGCAGAAGGGAATAAACCCTTCAGGGCTGTCCAGGCAAATGCCAGGAGGCCAAGCACTGGGACACTTAACGAGAAGAGTGTGGGCCCTGGAGACCGACAGGCCTGGGCTGCATCCTGGCTTCAAGAGCCATGTGGCCTTAGAAGTAGGGACTGTGGTACCGCCTTCACAGGGTTATTGTGAGCATGTAAAGAGATGACACTGGTGAAGTGTGGGTCCTGCGCCGGGAGCCGAGTAGCTGTTGTTTGTAGTGACAACCAGAGTCAAGTTTTCAGGGTTAACATTTCATCCTGCGGAACAGGCATCCCGCGCAGACATCAGGAGAATGCTGGACTCTCAGAGGGAAATTCTACTCACCTGGAGCACTCAGATCCTTGCTTCTGGGCTGAGAATGGAGAAGAGGGGGCGAGAGGGGCACAGCAGGGAGATGGCTGGTGTCAAGGTCAAGGCCAAATAACCAGCTTGGTCCAATAGAACTTTCCGTGAGGGTGGAACGTTCTGTCTGTTCAGTCCAATACAGTGGCCACAAGCCATAGATGGCTATCGACACACTTGAAATGTGGCCAGTGCGACGGGGGAGCTGTAATTTCAGTTTCACTGGCTTTTAATGGACTTTGATTTACATGGGACACATGTGTCTGGTCAAGATGTCAAATGCACGCGCTTAGGAGCCAGGCAGTCTGAGCTCACATGCTGGCCATGCTCTGCAGAGATTTGTGATCTTGGGACACAACTTGCTTTTATGCAAAATGAAGGGTCTCCAGGGTGTGAGTTTTCAATGAGATGCTATTTATCGGGCACTCCGTCCAGAGCGGGGCACATGGGGTGGGTAACAGGTGATGGCCGTGGGCAGGCAACGGGTCGGGAGATGGAACTCTTCCTATTCCCTCCTTCCCGACAGAACCACATCCTGACACTCATGTCGGTGGCAGCCCGCATCTACAAGCACCCCAGCATTCGCAACTCCGTCCACCTGGTGGTGGTGAAGGTGCTGATCGTGGAAAATGAGGCGCAGGGCCCCAAGGTGTCTGACAATGGTGGGCTTACCCTGCGCAACTTCTGCAACTGGCAGCAGCAGTTCAACTATCGCAGCGACCGGAACCCAGAACACTTCGACACAGCCATTCTGCTCACCAGACAGGTCTGTGGATGGGCTTCTGAGACCCCGGGGAGTGGGGGAAGGTGGGGTTGGGATGGGGTGACTGGGTCAAAGGGAGAGCCAGGGCCAGGGCTCCTGGGCCTGCCCGAACATAAGGAATGCCTCCCCACTGGCCCCAGCTGGGAGCTTCGTGTGTGGAATGAGGAGGAGGAGGAGGTCATGAGGACAAGTGTGAGGCATTTGCAAGGGAAGGAGAGGAATGTCATATGGGCTCTTTTCCAAATGTTTGTGACCAGCTGTCTGCTGAGGTCATAACTAGAGGACACGCCGTCCAGTAAGAGATCTGGAGCCGGAATTAGAGACGAGGTCCCTCTGCGGTGATGGTTAAACATATATATGGCCAGGTAGCCAAGCCATTACCCTCGAGATTTCACCAAATCAGGAGGCTGCCTATCTACCTGGTGAGATTGAAACTCCAGGTGGACGGCATCCTCAAGGCTAGAGAGTGTAGTCATGTGTGCAAGGCCCTGTCTACTCCTCAGTCCTCACAACAACCCCATGAGGCAAGTTCCGTTGTACAATTCCCCATTTTATAACCGAGGAAACTGAGGCACAGAGTGTCACAAAGCAGTGGTGCCCACAGCCAGCCCAGGCTCCGTGTTCTGAACTGTTGTGCTGGCCTGCCTCCCCCAACAAGTCGTCCAAGCCCAGCCAGCCCAGCACAGGCCAATGTAGAAGGAGAAACAGTCTTCCCTAAGCCAGTATCCTTTGTGAAGAAAGAGGGATTGGGGCTTAAACAATGTCCTTCGACTCAGGAGGAGCAGGAATAGGGAGATGTCCTCTGTCTGTTCTCACGCTCCCACCCTCTCCGCCTCGCAGAACTTCTGTGGGAAGGAGGGGATGTGTGACACCCTGGGCGTGGCGGACATTGGCACCATCTGTGACCCCGGCAAGAGCTGCTCTGTGATCGAGGACGAGGGGCTCCAGGCGGCCTACACGCTGGCCCACGAGCTGGGTAAGAGCCGCCCTGCCCACCTGCCTCTTCCAGACCCTGGCTCACCCAGCTCTGAGCAATCGTGGGCCGGGTCCCCCTCCTGATTCCAACAGAATGGTCCCATGCCAATATGTATTGTGCCTTCTGCATTCCCACCCTGAGCATGAGGCCTAAATATTAAACTGGGCTATCCTCAGGGATCGTCAGGAAAATGCCCAGATGTGAAACAGGTCCTGGTAAGGTTGCAAATGTGTGTCCAAGCTAAGCGGTAAGAACCTGGGAAGACAGATTGTGAAGAGAGGGCAAGCGACTAACCGAGGTGCATGTGAATTTAAGGCAGGCTGTGGCAGAACATAAAGGGTTGCCTGTGCTCCTCGTGCTCTGAGAAAGCCTTTGGGAAGGGAAAAGCCCCGAGGGGAAAGGATCTTTAAGGAATAAGAAGAGAGCCCAGCGTGGCTCAGTGGTTGAGCGTGGACCTGTGAACCAGGAGGTCACCCGTTCCATTCCTGGTCAAGGGCACATGCCTGGGTTGTGGGCACGATCCCCAGTGTGGGACCTGCAGGAGGCAGCCAATCAATGATTCTCTCTCATCATTGATGTTTCTCTCTCTCTCCCTCTCCCTTCCTCTTTGAAATCAATAAAAAATATATATATTTTAAAGGAATAAGAAGAGGGCATGCTGCTCCCTCAGTCCCTCCCTTCTCTCCCTTCTTCTCCTCCTCTCCTCTCCTCTCCTCTCCTCTCCTCTCCTCTCCTCTCCTCTCCTCTCCTCTTCTTTCTCTCTCTCTCTCTCTCTCTCTCTCTCTCTCTCTCTCTCTCTCTCTCTCTCTCTCTCTCTCTCTCTCAGCCATGGGAGCCCTGGAGCAGGTTGGGGAGGGCTGCCGAGCAGTGGAGGCTGTGAACATAGACCAAAGGTCTCTCTATGTCCCCAGGGCACGTCCTCGGCATGCCCCACGACGACTCCAAGCCCTGTGCACGGCTCTTTGGGCCCATGGGCAAGCACCACATGATGGCACCCCTCTTCGTCCACCTCAACAAGACGCTGCCCTGGTCTCCCTGCAGCGCCATGTACCTCACGGAGCTCCTGGACGGTGGGCATGGTAGGCCTCCCTGGCAGCTGCTGGCTGTGGCGCTCTGCCCAGCGGGTTCCTTAGGTCACTGTGGCACCTGCGCTGTTTCCAGCTGAGCTGCATCAGAAAGCACCATAGCCATTTAGGGTTAGAAGAGGCTTCCGAGATCTGGCCCCAGCCCCTCCACCTGTGCCAGGGCCTCACCACCCCCACAGAGCATGCTCCTCCTTGCCCACTGTCCAGCAGCCTGAGTTCTGGGCTCATCTAGACTCAGCCACAAAGCAGGTGGAGCTGGTCGGAGGAGGTGGGTCTGAACAGAGCTGGAAGGAGCGGAAGAATGTTTGCAGCACAGAGGAGGGAAGAGCGTGGGGCTGGAGCGGGACATAGTAGGATAGCTTAGCAAGGCAAAGGGAGCAGGGGGTGGGGGCCCAGGTGGGCTGGGAGTGTGCGCCCAGCTAAAACAGCTTGGTTTGTGGAGCAAAACAGCAAAACGCAATTTCTTTCTGGTTCTTCCCCTTGAAGGAGGCAGGCGCACGTATAATACAAAAATAATGGTTATCCCAACATCAGCCCTTGGGCTTCATTTTGCAGGCCATGGTTTTTAAGAGTTCATTTACGCCCCCAGGTATATTGATGTACATTAGTGTTACAGTTTGCTAGGTAAACACTGAGTCATGTAAGAAGTTCTGGAAAACAAAGGAAATCCGATCTTGAAGATAAATGTTGTGACTGGTAGTTGAAAACGAGGCAGGTTCTGTCGGGATGGTGAGGGTTGAGTTTTTAGATTGAGGTCAAGGGAAGGCTGATGTCTAGACCTTAAACTTGTCCGTCGGGATTTTGGGGGTCCTATGGGAGCCATGTGGGGGTGAGAGAGGAAACTGCCCCTGACTCTGGCCTCTGCTTCCTCCATTTCTCAGGAGACTGTCTCCTCGATGCCCCCACCTTGGCCCTGCCCCTCCCGACGGACCTCCCGGGGCAAAGGGCGCTCTATGAGCTGGACCAGCAGTGCAGGCAGATCTTCGGGCTGGGCTTCCGCCACTGCCCCAATACCTCTGCGCAAGACATCTGCGCCCAGCTCTGGTGCCACAGGGTTGGCGCTGAGCCCCTCTGCCACACGAAGAATGGCAGCCTGCCCTGGGCGGATGGGACACCGTGCGGGCCTGGGCACCTCTGCTGGGATGGCAGCTGTCTTCCTGAGGAGGAAGTGGAGAGGCCCAAGGTGAGGAATGACTCTTAGGGACACAGAGGTGGGGTGGGGTGGGGTGGGGTGGGGTGAGGGGCAGAGTAGGGAGAGCTTTGCAAGGAAAACTCACACTTGAGAGTGAAGGAACTAAGGGACTCTGGGTAGGCTGCAACCAGGACTTCTAAGTAAAATCACTCATATTTTTAAAAATATTATTGATTTCAGAGAGGAAGGGAGAGAGACATAAACATCAACGATGAGAGAGAATCATTGATCGGCTGCCTCCTGGCATGTGCCCTGACCAGGAATTGAACCGTGACCTCCTGGTTCATAGGTCAACGCTCAACCACTGAGCCACGCCCGCTGGGCCAGTCATATTTTTACCAACAAAACAAAGCATAGTTTTCCAAACAGAAGAGGAGCCTGGAAAGCTGTGCTTGCAGTGAATGGACGATGCTACCGATACTGGGGCCTGCGGGGAGCTCCCTGTGGGATGCTCTGGAGCTGACCTGGAAGCTGTGGAGGTTGGTGATGAGCAGGAGACACTCCAGCCCCAAGACCAGAGTCTGGGCACTTGGAAAACGGAAGCCACCCTGGAGTCTTTATAAACAGATAAGAGTGACTTGGAAGCAGACATCCCATCAAATGAAGGGAAAGGGCTCACATCCTACCCATGTCTGAGCTGAATTTATAATGAGAGGTCGGGAGAATGAGAGCGATTGTGGGGATTCCATACTCAGAGAGGGGGAGGGGAAGAGGAACCAGACGGGCTCTGACGGGCTGAGAAAACTTGGCCCAGGACACAGCGAATCTGCAGGAGAATCCAAGGCAATGCCGCTGGGAGTTTTAAATGATTCGCTTCTTTGCCCTGCTCTTACTACTTCCAAACTGTGGGCTGATCACATTTCTCCCGCCGCAAGTCACTGAGCCGCCCCTGTGAAACGGCATCCGCGGCGTTAGGCAGCCTGGTCCCGGCCCAGCAGTGAACACCAGGGTGGCCCGAGCAGTCACTCTCCCCAGGGCTGTTCTCAGGGACAGCGTCCTTGGCACTGAGTCTCAGGAGCCCGGTTCTAAGCCTGAGTCGGGTAGGAGTCACGGCTTCACCCTCAGCCGCCTCTCATTCTCCCATCAGACACTGAGCTTTTGGTCCAGGGGTCTCCCTCTCCTGTAGGGTGAGCTTCACACATCACTGAGGAGAGGTGCAGGGAGGGGGGTCCGTACGACCTTCCCCACGCCAGAGCCACCCTCAGTGCCGGGAGCGGTTGACATGGATGCTCGTGGCATGCTATTTCTCATCTAATACTATATCTGTGTAAAGTAAAAGACACCACACCTTTATGATTATATATTCAAAGCAAAAATATGGAAGGATATTGATGACAATCATGACAATGTTTTTTTTTTTTTTATCTGGGTCGTTACACATTTTTAAAATACGTTTTTATTGATTTCAGAGAGGAAGGGAGAGAGAGAAACATCGATGATGAGAATCACTGATCGGCTGCCTCCTGCACGCCCCACACTGGGGATCGAGCCCACAACCCTAGCATGTGCTCTGATGGGGAATCGAATGGTGACCTTCTGGTTCCTAGGCCACCGCTCAACCACTGAGCCAGACCAGCCCCGCTG
Organism: Murina feae; assembly: GCA_004026665.1. Lineage (NCBI taxonomy): Eukaryota > Metazoa > Chordata > Mammalia > Chiroptera > Vespertilionidae > Murina > Murina feae. The sequence continues at coordinate 1,945 of PVJC01016278.1, read as the reverse complement.
GTTACACTGTTTAAACGTGTTACTTTCTTTTTTACACTTTTCTGTATTTTTTCATTTTTTTTATAGAAGCAAATGTTTTTTATTTTTCATTTTAAAAATTATTTTCCGTTTGAAAACCCTTGAGCGCACCAGTGGCAAAGCTTTGTCCTCCCAGGCCAGCTGTAAAGTCGAAGCAGCTCTGTTTATTTCCCAGGGACCATCTGGCCCCTCCTGGCCGGCCGACCGGCAGCCACACCTCCCAGCGGTTGTTGCTTTAGACCAGAACTCCTCAACCTCGGCATAGAGACAGGGGGGCCGGTGGTAGGGGATGTCTTGTTCATGGTTGGCTGTGCATTGCTAGGTGCTTAGCAGCCCCTCAAGGCCAACGACATAGACCCTCTCCAGCTGTAACAGCCAAAATGTCTCTAAACACTTTCAAACGTCCCCAGTGAAGAACTGCTATGGCAGAGCCAACCTTATTCCCACAAAAGAGTTTCATTTGACAACCATCACTGAGTGCCGTGGTGAGGGCAAGGCGCTGTTTTAGACGCTGGACTCTGTTCGCAGAGCCGACGGCCAAGCAGGCCATGCAGCCGTGCAATGCACGGTTGGGGCCGGGTACTGAACCCCATGCCCCGTTCCTGTCTCAGCTCCTGACTCTGAGGCTCTGTGTTGCAGGCCGTGGTGGACGGAGGCTGGGCCTCCTGGGGGCCTTGGGGAGAGTGCTCCCGGACCTGCGGAGGAGGGGTACAGTTTTCACACCGCGAGTGCAAGGACCCTGAGCCGCAGAACGGAGGGAGATACTGCCTGGGACGGAGAACCAAGTACCAGTCCTGCCACACGGAGGAATGTCCCCCTAGTGGTAAGCATCACTGATGGCCACACCCGCCTAAGGTCCCCAGAGGAGGACGGAGCAGGCAGTGTCTCCCGATCCCAAGGCAGCGCCTTCCTGTGACCCAGACCTAAATGGCTCTGTGAGGCACCCAGTTTTAGGGCAGCTCCTAGCGCCCCAGGACAGCCCTCCTCATGTTGGGGGGAGAGTGGGTGGCAAAGCCCGGGAGAGGAGCAGGCCTGCCCTTCTAAGATGTGGAACAGAGGATGTCACTCCCAATCAAACTTGTTTGGGGGGAGGAGGCCTGCAGAGGAGGCTGGGGTCTGGAGTAACATGCCCCCCGGAGGCATCTGAACCCTCGTCTGTGTGCGGACTGGGAGCGTTTTCCAAAGCTACAGTCAGAGCCAAACCTCCAATACCTTCCCAGTCCACATCAGCCCGGGCGGGCGGAGGGAGGGTTTCTGCATCTGATTCCAGTGCACATTCCTTCAGGGGAGAGTTGCCCATGTTCCCTTGAGGCCGTGGCAACGGCCTCAGAACCTTCCCAAGAGGCAATGCTCCTTGGCATATACCTCCCTTGGCATGTTCCTACCCCGAGTACCCGCTAGAAAGCACAGGCACTGCCTCAGAGGCAGGCACGGGCAGCAGCAGATCGGGTGAGAGGGTGTCGTTGGGAATTCTGGCCCTGCCATCCCTCCCTGCTCCCCCCTGCGCAGCTCCGGGAGGCACTGGCAGGCAGCGGGAGGTCCATCCAGGTGCAGAGACACACTGCCACTGGCTTGGTGTCTAACGGGGGATTGTAGCCGTTTCGCAAGATGGTAGAAACAGCAGTGGCAGGGGCTCTGGAAACTGCCTGGAACTGGGAGAGCCTGCCTGGCACACGGGGGAAGCATTCCCTGGAACGGTGAGGGTTTGCCCAGGTAGACACGGACAGCAGGCGATGTCATGGTCTCAGATGCACTGGGAGGAGCCATCTCCATCCACAAGTGTTTTAGTGCCTCTTGTGTGGCTAGACTGTAATCGATGTCATAAATGACATAAAAAATGCACAGGGCCTGCTCTCCATCCGCAAGGAATGAACAGTCTAGCTAGAGATCCAGACCCTTTTATAAAGTCAATAAAACTTTTTTTTTT
>PVJC01016277.1:0-33917 GCA_004026665.1 Murina feae | reverse complement strand
ACCACCCAACCAGTATTATATGAAATGCTGAAAGGAATCCTTTGAGTATGAGGAAGAAGAAAAAGGAAAGTAAAAATTATGAACAACAAATATATATCAACAAGTGACTCTAAGAATCAAGTGAATAAAAAATCTGATGAACAGAATAAACTGGTGAATAGAATAGAATCACAGGCATAGAATGGAGTGGATGGACAGTTTTGGGGGGTTAAGGGTATTGGGGGTGCGTGAAGAGACTGGACAATAATTGTACACCTATGGATGAGGACAGTGGGGGGGCAAGGACAGAAGTTGGGGTGGGAAATGGGAAGAGGGGAGCTATGGGGGGAAAAAGAGGAACAACTGTAATAATCTGAACAATAAAGATAAATTAAAAAAAAAAAAGCTGATAAAAAAAATAAAAATAAAAAAATAAAAAAAAAAACCAAATAGGGAAGGTGAAAGGTCTTTACCAAGAAGCTGAGGTTCACCCATGATAAACAATTGGCTTAGGGTCACCTCACTGGATAGGGAGAGGTCCAACATGGGATTTCAGGCTGCCCTCCTCCTGATTCAGTTGCCTTGTTAAATGTGGAGTTGGCACAACAATGATAAGTAAGATAGGAATTTGTTAGGGGGAGAGGGAGGCCATAACAGATTAATTTTACCCAGGACTACCACAAGGGAGGACAAAACATCAGATATATAAAAGTTAAGGGTATCCTCAAAGTGATAGTTTAGTGTCTTATCTGCTTACCATACTACTGAATAAAAAGATCTTTGTATTTGCGTCGCTTATTTCAATATTCTGAAATCCTAAAGCAGAGTGTCATGTCAGTGTAGGCAAATAGCTACTTCATAATTTAAAATTCTTGAGGGTGATAAACTTTATGTATCATGGAGAGTTTATTTTTAAGTGATCTTTTGTTAATATGTACCCATTAGAATAACTTTCATATTAATTTTTTTACCTAGAGAGATTAAGAGTAGATGAGGGGATATGAATCATTTGTTATTTGTACCAGTATCACCCCCAGCTATGCTAATGTATGCTAATCTAAAAACTGCATACATTATTGTCCCGTGGAAATTTTAGCTGCCTCTTTTATAGGCTCCAGTAACCTGAAGATACATGCTTGTTTATACTTGTATGTCATCTGTTTTCTTAAAATAGCAGTTTGATTGAACTATGGAGCTAATTCTCTCCAACATGGAGACAATTATTTTTAAGACCAGTAAAATTTATTTTGAAGAATTCGTAAGTTCAAACTGAAGAGTTTGTTTGGAGGCCAAGTTCTCATGAACTTGAAGATAATTCAGTGTTTTTAATATTTTGTAAGCTGAAAAGGAACAAAAAGGAGACCGAGGGGTAAAGCCCTCTGAGTATTTTTTGGAACATTACAGGGTTTCTTCAAGGTCCTTTCAACATGCAATTTCAAAATGTGGTGACTGTGTTAATTCGGCAATCAATGGCATCGACAATACTCATTATGTACAATTAATCAATCCACTGACTCAGGATGGTGGTTCATGCATTGACTTTCTAAGATCCTGTCAGTGCTCGACCATAGCCAGCAGATCATGCAAATCCACTGATAATTAAAGGAGAAAAACAAGAAGAAATAAAAAAGGACAATTTTCTAATCTTAGTAAACATGTTGATAGGTATGTATTATAACAACATTTTTGACATGTTGGAAAGAATATTTAAGGGACTGTACCATTCTTTCTCTTTTGAAATGTATCTTGTTAAATTTGTCATGTGTGCTCTTTAAAACCATCATATCTTCATTCTGCAAGGGAGTTTAGGAAGAGTTAAAAGTTTTGGCAATGAAATCCAGAGGCTATAGTTAATTATTAGCAAACACTCGTTTTATTAGATGCTTTTTAAAGATTAAGCAAAATCACTCCTCATATTTTTCTGTGATCAAAAGGCATAAATACTGGAGGCCTCCAAATGCTGATGTGGCTTGTGGGGAACCACACGGCTAGGACTTCCATATTATCATGTGATTTTATGTGTACTCAGAGGTTACACTATGAGCTTCTATGTCTGTTAGTATTTGCAAAAAGGGGACTGCTAAGTCACCAACATTACCTAATTGTAAGTCTTCCTTTTGTTATCAACAACTCTGAGAACACAATGTTTTGCTGATATGAGGAGCTGAGGAAGTTACTCCTAGCCCTTGACACCTTTCAGTGATGGCAATAATCAGAAATGGGTTATTTTTAAAATTCGGAGCAAAAGGCTTAACTAATCTTCAGAGGCTAGACCTTGCACATAAAATGGTTTGAAGAAATTGATTCCCAGAGGAGCAAAACCTTGAATTTATACCAGAGATATGGAATGAGTCATTTTCTACTTCAACCAATTGGACTCAGTCGGTAGCTTCATTGGAAATGTCACAGACATTCAAGGCTTGTTGATTTTCCATGTTGTTCTTCAAGTTCTTAAGCATCGACTGCGCATAGGCCCAGAGGGTGCAGACGCAGGGCTGTGGGGATGTCCGTGTCACAATGTGCTCATGAGGACCTTCTGGAGCATGTCTGGTTGCATGGCCATGCCATAAACGTGGTTGCAGTGCCTGGGCCCTTGGGGCTGATGAAGGCAGAGGCTGTACGGGCGTGGTCAAGGGTGGGCTCAGTGCTCATTCTAAATCAACCTGGTGGCACTGAGACCCTCGGGAGGAGGGTGATGCTTCGAAGAGGTGGTGGCTTAGGAGGAAAGGAAGTCCCAGTCTGAGCCAATTTCTTTCTATGAAGTTGAGGGGAAATAGCATTTTCAGTTTTCTGTGTTTTCTTCTCATGTGATCCGATGCACAGTGTTTGTTCAAAAGGTTGCAAAATGAATATGAGGAGTTCTAATAAAGAAAATTTTAACCTTTTTCAGTGCTCCCCCCCCCCCCCCCCCCCCCCGCCCGACACCCAAAGTAAACAGACAAAAAAGTTATCGGAGGCTTCAAAGGGACCCTGTGCTGTGGTTTCAACGAGGCAGAGGAGGAAGGGGCAGGGAATCGCTGTGCCTGTGAACTGCTTTGAGGTCTTTTCCAAATAGTCCCGAAGAGGCGGGTGGAGTTGGTTGGTAGGCTGACCATCTCCACAGCCTTATGAGTTGGAGTTGGGGTCTTTCTGCAATTCTCTTGGCCATTCAGGGGCCGAGGACTGCGATCTACCAGTGCGATGCCAGGAAAACCTCTAATCACACAAAACCAGCATTTTCTCCTTTGTCTTCATTATAGTCATCTGGCCGCACCACGCAGTTTCTTAATTGCCTCTCTCCTATTGGACTGTGAGCGGGTTGAGATTGAGGCCTTTGTTGTGTTTATCTTTGTATAAATCATAAATATATGGGAGTGCCTAGCAGTGCTTAACACATAATGGGTTTATAAAGTAAATAGATTATAGCTGTAATAATATTCCATCAGAATAACTTTTGATATATTTATAATTTTACTTATAATGCAATAGGCTACTACAGAAAATTTGGAAACTATAGACAAAAAGAATAAAATAAAATCACTTATCCTGCTACGCAGGGTGACCACTGCAAATATTATGATGTATATTCTGCCAAGATTTATTTCATGTCTTTGACTGAAGATTTAAAAAAGAAAAAAGTATTATATAACACTCTCTTATAAGCAGCTTAAAACTACTATTGTATTTTGAATATTTTTCCATATGACATATTCTTCTTTACAGTGCTTTTAGTGATTATAGAGTTCTTTCGTAGGAATAAGGAACCATGATTTATATGCCCATTCTTCTACTGTTGAGCATTCATTTGGTTTCCAATACTCCCTATTGACAAAAACTGCCATCAAGAGCACCTATGTGCATCCCTAAGGACTTCCTTAGGATAAACTCCTGGCAATGGATTTGCAGGCTAAAAAGGGAGATGCATTTTTAAGGTATTTGGATTACATTACAAAGCTGTAAAAACATCTCACCAGTAACATATGACAATTTCCATTTCTCTGAAGGCTTGCTATCAATAGGTATTGTTATCTACATGTAAAAGTATTATCAATTTAAAAGTCAAAAAACAAACAAACACAAAAACCCATAGAAACCAAGATGGAAAGTGCTGTGTCATTGAAATCACCCATGAAGGCCTAGCATTGCTGGAACCTGTTTGTGTGTCTGGGACGAAAGGGATCAGTTTAAAGTCTGCTGGTGCTAGAGCAAGGAGAAAGTCAGCAGGAAGGATTTCTCAGCCAAGGGTTGTCCAGGGGCTGGGAGGCTGAGGGGACAAGGAAAAGACAGAGAATACCTCTGGGAGATCATCAGCAGTAACCATGGTGACAGCCATCTCAGAGCCCAGGGAAGAGATGCTGAGTCAGTCCGGAGACCCATCTTGGTCAGAACTGAGAAACTGAAGCAAAGACACATTGTGCCAAATACCGAGGAGCTGGAAGCACACTAGGGATGTTTGCAAGGGAAAGCGAGTCTGAGAGAGAAGCTGAAATCTAGGTCAGGGCTCATGAGCAGGTGGCATGCTGACATGCGAGAGACCAAGCAAGAAGAGGTGCCTTCTCATCAAAACCTTCCTGTCAGGCTGGCGTAGGTCACTGGCTTCGATCCCACTGTGTCACCTTGCGCATGAGGTGCCAGCTGTGAGGTCTTAAGGCCCTCAGTGTTTAAAACAGAGGAGGACACACACCTGAGACCAATACAAAACAATATGGAAGGTAAACTGTCAAGGAAAAATAACATTTAAAATGGCAAAACAATGGAAAAAAACAAAGGCAGACTCAGCAGTTCGACTAAAATAACCTCTAAGATTTCTTCCAGCCCAGACATTCTCTGCTCTATCACAAATGAAAATACTGAGGGGGAAAACACACACACACAAACATTGTGCAACCATGGATTTGGTTTATATTTAGATTTATGCTTCAGGGTTATTATTTCTGACAATAAGTCATCACCCAGCAGTCCACTAATCTGTTCAAATAAGTACTTTGTGTTTTGAAATTCTAAGCGGTGATGCCACTCCAGTTTACTCGAATGAACAGTGGGGATATAATCAGCTGCAGACATGTCTTTTCAATTCAAGCCTTCTGTCCTGTTCGACTCCTACCAACCGTCCATGACTGTGGGAGGCTGCTCCGCAGGGCATTCGCACTTCTCGGTGGGCCTTGTCACTAAGGAGGACCTGGTGGAGTTGGAGGGACTGGAAATTGGAGGGAGGCCTGGGACACAGCCCCCTGCAATATAAAGCAGGAACTGCTTATTCCAAGTGGCCCTTCTCCATGTTTGGCTTTCCCAGAACTGCAGGTTGGGAGGTTTGCCACTGGAACGTCAAACTGCCCACAAAAACAAATGCCCGGTTTCCAAATATCTGGTCCGTATCATTTATTTTTAATACTAAATGTGACACAGGGTAATGTTCTATCGATTAAATTAAACTGCATGGGTGAAGGAGATAGAATTTCAATCGAATTCTTAGATGAAAAATGAGCTGCCCGCCGTCGAGTTTTCCTGGCAGTAGCGACCATCCTGATGGATATTGGCTGGCTCCACTTAAACAGCTGGAACCTTGCAGCCATCCAGCTGGGTCCGTGCAAAGGGTGCCCCCGCACAGGAAAAAAAAGTCTTGGGCCTTTAAAGAGATAGAGCGTTTCTTAGCTAGCTGGGAGCTTTAATGATTTTCCCATGTGATTGACATCTTGGGGATTTTGCGTCCTTCTTTGGAAAGTCATTAGGATGCGCTGCACAGCTGTGTCATACGTGTAGCAGAGGCATTTTGCATTCAACTCTTCCATGCCCCCCCCCCCCCCTTCTCAACCTCCTATAAAAGAAGAAAACCTATTCATCTTGCTATCCGCTGTTTAAATAATGGTAATGTGGTTGGGAGTCGTGTAACCCAAATCTGGTGCTGTGGGAAGGTGCTAACAAAATTCAAGACCCCAAGGAGTCTTTTCTGGTGGCTAGCAGCAGGTCAAAGAGGAACTGCGCCTTCTGCATTAGCACCATTTATTTTCTTCCTTGTCCCCACAGTGTGGGATAAGACTAATGTTGTTACAACGGACTGATATTTCTGCACCAGGAAGGTTGGCAGTGGGGTGGGAATCTCATGAGTGACTCTTATGCTGAGAAATTCTTTCTTTTTGGACACTTAGGACAGAATGAATAAACTTCCTGTGGAGCCTGAGGACACCTGGCAGGCAGAGACTTTGAGGTAAATAGGATAAGGCCATTCTGAGCCCAGCTGGTATGGTCAATTGGATTAGAATATTGTAACCAGTGAGGTCACTGACCTGGTAGCTATGCAACCAGGGGACAGTTCCCTGGAGAATGACCAAGGCCAAAGAACTGTCCATTAGGGAGAGACAGTCAAGAGGAAATAAAGCCTAGAGAAGCACCATGGGAAGGGAAGTAAAATATCACATATGACCAGTAAATGGCAATAGTAGGGGCAGCGACAACTAGAGCAGTCAGCTCTGTGTGTTGGAAACTGAATTAAATATATCCAGAAGGAGTAAACTGTGATAACTCAGCCGTTAAACAAAAGATGCTGCAAAGAGAGAACCACAGACTCAATTATGGCATAGTTGTATAAAGAATACAACACAGCTACTTAAAAGGATAAATACATGTTTTCATATGAATGTCAGGTATCTTAAGGAAAATTATTATGTTGCAGACAGTATGTTATCAATTTGTGAAAAAAGATATCTATATCTCTATATCTATCTATCTATCTATCTATCTATCTATATCTATATATCTAAATATATATACTAAGGTGACCAGATTTAAAGTGGGGGTTATTTTTTTTTCTTTTTCCTTTTATTTTTTTAAATTATTTCTTAAAATATTATACAGAGTAATCGGGACTTATTTAAAACACCGTGGGATGTGGGACAAATTGTTAAAAATCGGGACTGTCCTGCCAAAAGTGAGATGTCTGGTCACCTTAATATATACAGAGCCAGGGCCTGTAACATCCAAAATGACCAAAGGGATGATCAGATGCCAGGCTGCGCATGCAACAGGCTTGGGCCGGGACTGGCAAGTGGGCTGAACTGCTGATCTCTTGGAGAGAGAGAGAGAGAGAGAGAGAGAGAGAGAGAGAGAGAGAGAGAGAGAGAGAGAGAGAGAGAGATGGGGCTGATCAGCAGCTGCTGTGGCTGCTGGCAAGGCCCAGAGAGAGAAGCAGGGTCTGATCCACAGCCTCTGTGGCAGCTGCTGATCAGCCCTTGCCTCTCTCTCTCTCTGGCTGTGCCTCTCTCTCTCTGAGAGGTCAGCAGTTCAGTCCACTGGCCAGCAGCCTGGGCTGCTGCTGATCCACCCCACTTTTCTGATCAGGCCCAGAGAAAGGCCCAGAGATGCTGACTGGCATAGGAACTGACCAATCAGAACCAAATCTGGGTGAACTGCAAGGAGCCAATGGGTGCCTAGGAGGCGGAGATTTTGATACTGACTGACATAGAAACTGACCAATCAGAACTAATCCGGGTGAACTGTGAGGAGCCAATGGCTGTTTAGAAGGTGGAGCTTTTGATGCTGAGGAGGGGTTTCAAAGGCAACAGCTGTTTGGTGTAAGGTGTAAGAAAGCGGTTCAATTTTTTAATGACTGGTTTAGTAGTACAGTGCATATGGCTGGCTATCAGTCCAGAAATAAGAATTATGTATTTTTGTCTGCCAAGAGTATCTTCTCCAGCTAAAAAAGGCATTTCCCCCTCATTTTAACAATCTTATCCTATATAATCTATCCATACTAATAAAAGGTAATGTGCTAATTAGACTGGGTTGACTGGACATCTTCCAGATGTCCAACTTCCTTCTAGACAAAGCCATGGTGGTGGAGGCTAAAGCAGAGGCAGTTAGGGGCGATCAGGCTGGCAGGGGAGGACCATAGGGGGCAAGATCAGGCCAGGAGGGTAGGGCAGTTGGGGGTGAGATCAGGCCTGCAGAGGAGAGCAGTTGGGAGCGAGATCAGGCCGGCAAAGGAAGGTACTTAGGGGTGATTAGGTCGGCAGGGAAGAGCAGTTAGGGGTGAGATTAGGCCAGCAGGGGAGGGCAGTTGGGGGTGAGAACAGGCTGGCAGGGGAGGGCAGTTAGGGGCGATCAGGCAGGCAAAAGCAGCTATGGGCGATCAGGCCAGCAGGGAAGAGCAGTTATGGTATATCAAGCAGGCAGGCAGAGGCAGTTAGGGGTGATCAAGCAGGAAGGTAGAGAGGTTAGGGGTGATCAGGCAGGCAGGCAGGTGAATGGTTAGGAGCCAGTGGCCCCAGATTTTTAGAGGAATGTCCAACTGCCAGTTTAGGTCTGATTTTTGTGGGATCAGACTTAAACCATCGGTCAGACATCTCCCAAGGGGTCCCAGATTGGATAGAGTGCAGGCTGAGCTGAGGGTACCCCCCTCCCTCTGGTGCATGAATTTCTTGCACCAGGCCACTAGTATGTATATAAGTGTGTGTGTGTATGTATGAATATGTATGTAGTTTTATGCATTTATATGTGGGTTATTTTTCTATGCATATTGCAAGTGATATATGGAACAAATCTAGAAGTTTCCACAAGCCTACTAAGAGTGACTTCCTCCAGGAAGCAGGTCTGAGAGGGCCAAGCTAGGGCTGGGAAAGGATAAGAAAGAATAAGAAAATGCAACTTTTAACTTTGTTTTCTTACACTATATGCATTTTTTAAACCAAGAGCATGGATTACTTTAGTGATGGTGATACTGATGCTGATGTTAACAATCCTATATAATAAAAGAGAGACATGTAAATTGACCATTCCATTGCTATGCTCACCAGCCAATCAGGAGTGAATATGCAAATTAACCTGACAAAGATGGCAGGTTAATTTGCATACAGAGGTGCTGGGTGGAGAGCAGAGTGGGAGAGCCAGCAGCCTGGGGGGACATGGCTCCCTCAGTCACTCCCCCAAGCCATGAGGTAGAGAGTAGAGTAGGAGAGCCAGAGGCTTGGGGGGCAGAGTGGGAGGCCATGACATAGAGACAGAGCAGGAAGGGAAAACCTAGAGCATGGGGAACACCAGGAATGCTGGGAATCATCATCTGGTGGCAGCCCCAGGACTGGAAGTGGAAGCCCAGAGTGCAGGGAGCACCAGGAATGCTGGGGATCGTAGTTCTGGTGGCAGACGGATCTCTTAGACACTAGAGCAAAGTGAGCCTGGAGCAAGTTACTGTTGCAGTTGGGGATGGAGGGAAAGCAAAGGTGAGAGACATAAGTAAAACCAGAGTGTCTAGGAAAAATTAAAGGGCAGCTATCCTAAAACTTCCAGAAAATCTCCATGAATGGAGCAAAAAAAAAAAATGGCTCTATTATTCTGTGAGCAACAAAGCAAACCGGGTTGGGGGTCTGAGACAGTTCACTCATATGATTGCAAAGACAGACAGAAACTTCCAGATTGGAGAGGGCTCCACTGAGGGCTCCCAGATTGGAGAGGGTTCAGGTCGGGCTGAGGGACCCACCCCTAGTGCACGAATCTTCGTGCACCAGGCCCCTAGTAAATAATAAAGAGAACTATCAAGACTTTATTTCTAGTCTACTTGGAGAAGCTCGAAGAATTTTTTAAAAATATTTTTTATTGATTTTTTTTGCAGAGAGGAAGGGAGAGGAATAGAGAGCTAGAAACATCGATGAGAGAGAAACATCGATCAGCTGCCTCCTGCACACCCCCCACTGGGGATGTGCCCGCAACCAAGGTACATGCCCTTGACTGGAATTGAACCCGGAACCCTTGAGTCTGTAGGCTGACGCTCTATCCACTGAGCCAAACCGTCAGGGCGAAGCTGGAAGAATTTAACAATTTCTTAGTGACAAGTAATTCATTCATTTGGATGCTACTCACTGAAAAGTACTAGGGAGGAGACTAAAGTAAGTTATGAGGATACTTGGGTATGCTATTCAGTGTTTTTATCTCAATAAATCCATTTATTTCTAAAGTCCTGAGTAGACCCCTTCAGCTACCACAAGCAGAAACACTTTGGCAAAGCTGACCCTGGCCAGCCTTGCTGTTTCCCTGCAGGTATCTAGGCAGGGCCTGTTGGTTTGGGCTGGGGTATCTCCAGTCATGTAGATTCCAGCCACACAGCCTAGTCTCTGGGCTGGCTCTTCAGTCAAGTCAGCCTTATACTGGTGAGAGGTGGGGATAGAGATGGGGGTTGCCCCTGCTCAGCAGACCACCAAGATAGGCTCACCTCTATACTCCCGATATAAATGCTTCATTCAGTACTTCAAAGTGAGTCTCCCCTTCAAGTATGGGAGCACATGAACTACCTACTTAGACATGAAGGAGGGAGGCAGTTCTTAAAATCTATTCTTGACCATCTTCCTCTTGTGATTAGAAAAGAGGAGGCTGCCTGGGGATGAGGGCGGATAACATTCTCCAGCTTCTGGCTGGGCTGCCAGCCCAAAATGCTTTCTTTCTTTTTTTTTCTGTACCATATGGATACAGGAAAAATATAAAGGATGTGTTCCCTGCCCTTGAGGAATTTATAATCTGCCTGGGGGGCAGCCAAACTGCTGCTGAGAGCCTCAGATTCCCTGCAACATGAGCTGGTGCGATCCTGCCTGGGCTGTCCCAGCAGGCCCCAGCTGTTCCCTCTTTGGGGGTCCAGGCCTGAGCAAGGCCTCCAGCCACAGGTCAGTAGGCCACGGGCAGAGTCACTCTCTCATATCTTTTGTTTTATAGCACTGGTTTTGGCCACAGTTAAGGAATTTTTCAAACTGAGAGATTCTGGTGAACAGTCTCTGGTTCAAGTCAGCAAACCACATCATTAATAAATGCTTGTAGAACACCCTTTTTCTTGCCAGAGAAAATACAGACTTATAAACACACAAACAAATGTGCGCACGTGTGTGCAGGTGCGCACGCGCGCGCTCACACACACACACACACACACACACACACACACAGTCACACAGATTAGTCACTATAAAATTGATCCCTTTTTGTGGTCATTGAATTTTCTGAATTGGAAAAGACTTCAGAAACCACTAGGTTAAGTCTTGTCATTTTATCTTTGGGATAGAGAAGCAATGTTCTATTGATGGCAGACATTTATGAAATAGCTCATATTTTCTGACTCCTAAACCAATATTCTTTCCCATGGTAGACTTTGGGAATGCCTGCTAATATGAACTGAGTTCATGTCATTTCAGTGTATTTCCAATGAGAAGAGATGACTTTCTAAGGGATAGCTTAATTATTACTTTACTAGTATCCCGGTGCATGAAATTCACACATGAGAGGGGGGTTCCCTGAGCCCAGCCTGTACCCTCTCCAATCAGGGACATCCCTCTCACAATCTGGAACCTCTGGCTCCTATCTGCTCACCTGCGTGCCTGCCTGATTGCCCCTAACCCCTCTGCCTGCCTGCCTGACTGCCCCTAACCTCTCTGCCTGATTGACTCTAACTGCCCTCCCCTGCTGACTTGGTTGCCCCCAATTGCCCTACCTTGTTGGCCTGATTGCCCCTAACTGCCTCTGCTTCAGCCCCTACCACTGTGGCTTTGTCTGGAAGGAAGTCGGGCATCTTGAACATGGCCGTTCAATACAGTCTAATTAGCATTTACCCTTTTATTAATTAGTATAGATAGATTATAGAAGATAGGATTGCTTAAATGGGGGAGGAAAAGCCTTTTTCAGCAGGAGAAGATGCTCTTGGCAGATAAAAATACATAATCCCTATTCCTGGACTGATAGCCAGCCATATGCACTATACTGCCAAACCAGTCATTAAAAAATTGAACTGCTTTCTTACACCTTACATCAAGTAGCTGTTGCCTTTGAAACCCCTTCTCAGCCCCCACCTTAGGTTCTGCCTTTGCAGTTCACACAGATTAGGTTCTGATTGGTCAATTTCTATGCCAGTCAGCTTTAGAAGCTCCACCTCCTAGGCAGCCATTGGCTCCTTGCAGTTCACCCAGATTTAGTTCCGATTGGTCGATTTTTATGCCAGTCAGAATGTCTGGTCCTATCTCTGGGCCTGATCAGAGAGGTGGGGCTGATCAACAGCCACCTCAGGCTGCTGGCAAGTGGGCTGAACTGCTAATTTCTCAGAGAGAGAGAGACAGCTGCTGGTGAGGCCTGGAGGGAGAGGGAAGCAGGGTCTGATCTGCTGTGGTAGCTGCTGATCAGCCCCTGCTTCCCTCTCTCCCCAAGAGGTCGGCAGTTCAGCCTGCTTGGCAGTCCCCACCCACCGGAGTCTGCTGAACACGCACCCTGGCATTTGGTCGAACCTTTGGTCATTTTGGTTGTTACAGATCCTTGGTTTTTATATATTAATATGGTTTTTATATATTAAGATTACGTGACTACCTAATGTCAACATGAGCAGTTGGAAACTGAAAAATTAATTCACCTTGTGTTTTTGTGTCTGTCAGGTATGAGAACAGAGATAAGATAGGCTCAGGGTGGGGATGGAAAGGGGCCTGAGTCTGGAGATTTGATGACCTCTCGGAGAAAGTTAGAGGGTGGTATGAGCTTGTAAGTAGGAAGAGGCAGATAAGTCTTAAGTGGAGGTGGAAGAAGATAGGCATTGGTGTCTGAGAGTTTGGGCAGTGGGAGCAAGGAGCAGGGAGATGCCCTGAGGAGGGTCAGCAAGACCCTAGTCCAGACACAACTGTGCCCAAGGCAGAGACTCAGCAATGGGGAAATGAGGCAGGTGTCCAGATACCACAGTGGGCTGTTGATGTTAGTGCTTCTGAGAGGTCAGGAACACAGAATTCTATGGATCAACACCATGGTAGACTTGATGCTGAGTCCAGAATGGGTCAGCCTAGGATTCTTTACTTTTCTCCGGACCATTAATAGATGCTAATATAAGGCATAAGTCAGCTGGGGGAGGGGTGTGTGTGTGTCTAGGGAGCCAGGCTGATCATCATAGGAGGTAAGGGAGCAGTGCTCAGAATTTGGAAATGGGTCAACTGAGACACCCTGACAATTCAGTGCAGTGCAGGAGGGATTGGAGTTATGCAAAGAACAGGTCCAAGGACAGGGAGACTTGACCTGCCACCTGGCTCTCTACATGAACATGTCTAAAGGAAAGTTGTTAATTAGAATGATTGTTGGTCAATGTCTAGAAAATAGAAAAGCAGAGTCTAGAGTTAAATGTTGGCAGTGCCTGTCCAAGTACTAATCAGGGTAAAGGACTTGAAGTATTTGGGTTTCTCTGCTTGTTTGAGACTTTGTAGGTGGAGGCAGGCTTAACAATAAATTACAAAATGTTTGAATTTTAGAATTTTCTCCTATTGTCTCTATCTCCATGTTCTCCAGGCAACCTAAGTGAGATTTAACTTCTTCTATAGGCAGGATACACCCATTGGCATACTTGATGCAGAAGGCAGTTATATTTTTATCATAATTTAATAAATTGACTCTCTGATGTACACATTGGCTGCAAGCTTTATTAATCTGAGATTGTCATTAAAATATGAGTATATAATACTTTAAAAAATAAAGATTTAAAAAAAGATGAGTATATTCTTGAGGTATTGTCAAAACCTGCTTTCAAGATTCATAAGGCTGAGTACTGCAATCTGGTCTATACAAAACTCTCTGGGGTAAACATTATCTTTGGAGGTATATGATGACAACAGATTATCATAAGTGCTATAATAAAGAGGTGAGTCAGAGTGAGATTGACAAAGGCATCTAAAAAAAAGAGAAAGAAACCTCTAAAAGGGATCCAAAGGACTTGTTAGGAGTTGGGAAGATTGGGAATATTAGAGCACAATAATTTCAATGGGAGGGTTGAGTGAAAGGTGTAAAGGTGAAACTGTGAGCATTAACAAGTCCTATCAAAAATTTGACTCTGAAGGAAAAAACAAAACAAAATTGAGATACAGGGTATCAGAGGACCAAATTTCCACCAAGAGTTTTGACGTAATAGACAGCCCACATCACTCCCCCAAAAAACGGAGATCTCCTGTTGCATTGTCTGTACCCCCTTGGGGAGTACCAACTGGTAGTTTACCTAGTGGTGGTGGGGAAATACTATGTTTTCACAGGCTGTTTTCAAATTATTAAAAGCCCAGAGATTTGGCTTCTGCTTCTCTCCTTCTAACACTTTTCTTCTTCACTTAAGACTAACTATATCAGCACTTATTAGATCTGACAGATGATCTAGTTGCCAAGTATGTAGAAAATAAATGTGTGGTTTTATTTTCTTAAATCTGATAGAAATGAAGGGTTTAGGAGGGATTTAAAGAAAAGGGTTTCTCCTGTCCCTGAAGTCTGAGTGAGGGGTGTGTTGCCATGATCTTTGTAAAAACATGAACCAGTGAAGGAGCAGGAGATAGGGACAGGGAGATGTGTGCATTTGGTTCAGCGTATTTCCACTTGTTACTGTTCACACACAGGTTGTGCTGAATGATGCAGCCAGATGATAGTGAAGGCCCCTTGGCCTTGGAAAGTCACCTGAGGAAGATCACAGTGGGAGCTCTTCATGACTTGGAGCTCATCCGTAAAATGCCACATTGAAAAATGTTCTCTCAAGGAAATTCACATTCCCATCTGTACTGACTCATGTGATGGGAACAATGGATTCACAAACCAACGTGTGGGCTAACCCTCATGGCCCATCTACCAAAAATTGCGAGGAAAACATCCGACTACATTCCCCTGGTATTCTGATAATCATAAATGTGCGAAATACTGTCACACTGGCGAGGTAGACTGTAGGGGCAGATGTGTTAGGAAGAGGAAAGGAGTGGGGAGGCATTTCAGCTCTCAACATATTTTAACCAAAGGTCACAGAGTAAGTCAAGGCAGAATGTCTCCCATCACAGAGGCAATTATTGGATGTTGTACATTAAATGTAAAAATCAGAAAAAAATAAGGTTTTGAACCCATTTACACAAAGTATTGATTATCTGTTCACAACCACCTCTCTGTCCCTTTCTACGAAGAGCATTTGGAATCCATTAGAAATGATTTCTCTGTGTCACAAGCAATTCACCAGGTAAAGACAGCAAGTTTGGGCTAATGTATCATTAACTGAGAATGAAAATAATGTGTTTATACATGGCATTTAGTTTATGAAAATATAAATCTTTTGCTTCACAGCTCTTATTAACTTTTATTGTGCAACAAAACAAATCCATCAATTGGCTGACGCTGTAGGTGGCTGTTCACCAACTACCCCTCTTTTCTTTTCCTGATTTAAGAGACAGATGTGATTTAAAAATGAGGATTAGAAATAACTGCCCTGAAATCCATGTAATTTTGGTTTTGCTTCTAGTAAAGGTTATTGTATAATTAGCTGATTCATAACACACTGCAAGTATCATATCAGAAAATAGAACCCATTGGAAACAAATGACAGATGATGTACTAATAGATCTCCTGGAAATGTAAACATTAGTAGGGGAATTCATTAAGTGCCTGCTAAAAGCATTTGATTTAATTTTGCCCATCTTTTATTATTTTTTTTTCATGTATAAACCAAAATGACAAATGATAATTATCTTGAAAGCATGTGGCATGATAAATCTGGAAATACATGATGTGTTTTCTCATTTTTAATAGAATCTCAAAATTTTTTTCAGCTGTTTTTTATAGTACAGAAAGCTCATGATTTTTCACCCATAGTTTATCTCCTGGGAAGTACCAAAATTAAGGTCTCAAGAATTGAATAGGCTGGCACAATTACTAAATGACAATGAACCATCCTCAGTATTGGAAATTCAATCTAATAACAAAAAAAGTATTGGTTTTGAAATTCTTCTGTTTCTATTAATTGCCATTTCCACTTGTATAAAACTAAGGTTAATTTAGGATAGGACAAGATTTCTAGCCAATCCTGCTAATGTTCTAGAACTTTTCATATTCACTATCATTTGATATGTATTGTCATAAAGCTTTTATATTTTCAAACACTTCAGCAGTTTTATGCATTGAGTTTATTATTAAATGTCATTGTGTCATTTCATGGAAGTTAGTAGCTAGGGAAAGAGATGAGAAAAAATTATAATTTGACCCCAACTAAACTCAAGGGCAATATAGGACTTAGTAAAAGAATTTTATGAGTTTTCAGATGCTCTTCATAAAAATGAAGCCCAAACAAAAGAAGAGAAAAGAAATAAAACTCCAAATGAAAACCAACCAACCAAAATTTTACTTCATAATCATCTAGTGATCAGATATTGGGTTTTACAAATATGAAATTCTATACACAGTGTCATATTCAGGAGCAACCTTTCCTATATTTCACAACCATTCAAAGGCTACCTCAAATGTCCTTTCTCTGTCTCCTAGGCAGAATGAGGGACTCCCGTACTATAGTTTTTGTTTATAAACAGTTATTCTCACATTGTCATTTGGTTAGTTTTTCATATGATTGACACCACTTTGACTGGAATTCACATAGAACAAGGACTTTGCTTTACCCACCTTTGCTTTTGAGTGTCTGAAGCCTGGCACATACAAGAAGTTCAATTATTGTTTTTGGATTACTGAAGAGTTTTTGTGACTTCAGGTTTTTAAGAATTATGTCATCATTACTAGTACATAAGATGGACAAGTTCAGACTGGACCATTCTCTTTTGACAGCCGCCTGAATAGTTTGGTGGCAGGATAGCTGGCAAAAATGGATCAGAGATTTGTTACTCAGTGTGTTATAAATAATGCAAATTAAGGAATTTACACTATACAGATACATGAGGCCTTCTGCAGTTGAGCCTTTCTAGGACCAAAGAGACTTGTGTAAAATTTATTTTTTACATGAAATTCTCTCTGTACCCCCAACTGTTACTGTTTTTTATTTTTAAATTTATTTTTATTTACTTACTTTTTTAGGCAGTTGTAACTGGTGTCTTTCCTAAGAAGGGGTGCATCAATTGGGCAGCTGTGTAGGCAGTTAATATAGTGTGACATGATCTGAAGAACATCAAAATACTCTTATCCCAAGATATTTTTTAGAAATTCTTTCCCTTGTATAAAATGCTACATTTGAAGATAGAAATGGAAAGTTTTGGGTATTTTCTGGTCTTTGGAGTTGGTTTCCCCAGCATTTGCTGGGCTTTTGTTCCTGTGTATGGCCCTGTCAAGCAGTCTGTTGAATCTCTGTTCTGAAAGCACCCAGTTAATTGTGGAGCCTCCCTGTTAATCTGATTCTAATTTAAAACATCCAAGAAAGATGACAGGCCTCTCAATTGTGGAAAAATAAGATTTGACAGCACTAGTGTGACTAGGCCACAATCATCGTCTCCCTTTGATGGGAGTGCCCACTCTAGGGTCCCTCAGTCCCACCTCTCCCTGTGTTCTTTCCTCAGTTTGCCTCAGTTTAAGTTACCTGCTGGGCTCCTATAAGCATTTGGGTTTAGCCTCTGTGCATTGTATCTCTGACTTATAAATCTTGAGGACAGTCATGCTTTCCATATGATGGTGGCTGCCATTCATAATATTATAATTAGACCCCAAATGATCATACTGAAAGTGAGATAATTAACTATTGTGCTCATAGTTGAAGCAAACAGGAAGAGCATATTCTTTTATTGTTTTTCTTTAGTGTAAGGAGTTAAGATAAAGAGGCAGCTACCATTGACAACTGCATGTGAAGATTATGCAATTTCCGCACTCTACTGGGTGAAGCCCAAACCGCAGATAGAAATGCGCATGGCAGGTTGTGAGAAGATGGAACTTAACACGTTATTTGGAGAGGGTGTCTAAGGAAACTGGGTCAGTGGCACCCTACACCTTCTTTTGGTAGCTTTCATTCTCTCAGCTCTGTTTCTGAGCCAGAGGGCATCTCGAATTGATGCCCAGCATAATATTTTTCTCCTCTTTGATCTCCTTCCCCAACAAGGAATAAGATAAAGAGAAGGATTAGTGGGGGTACATATGCTAGTTTCCTTTTAACTTTAAAAGTCTCATCTCAATCCTAAAAGGTAGCTTTCTGTCCATATAACATACACATCACTTGGATCTTTTTTGGAAATGGCCTACTATGACAAACAGCTATAGCTCAATATTCTACTTTTTATTGAGGTCATAATAAATCCTGTTATTTAAAGAAGATAGCTAAAGAAAACAGTTTTAAATGGGCATATGGGTTAAAGAGATGCTTTCTCAGTGGAAAATAGACAAAGTGATTTAACATTTTGAAAAATTGCATTCTGACCTCATTTTACATGCCATCAGTAAATTAAAGATGCATTCCATTTGTGCCTAATTTGCTTGCAAAGGACACAAGAGCCTAGATATATATTCACAGTTGTTGTTTTTTGTTTTTTGTTTTTTTTGGTTGGTTTCTTTGCAAATGGACCACAGGGGTGAGCACAGGGAGGAGAAAGACAGCCCAGTGTGGTTAGATCACGTCCTCCTGTCTTGTTCTTACATATGGCATTAATGAATTATATGCGGAAGGTAGTGTTTAGATAAATCATTAGAATAGAGGTTAGCATGTTGTTAGGAAAATTTGCTTCTAAAGAACTCTGTAACTTGGCCAAAGAAAAGGTCACTGGATTTCAGGCATCTTTGCAATGAGGAAGTGGCCTCTGTGGTCGCCATCTTGGGCACAGTTTTGATGGGTGAGGGTAGCAATGTTGTCTGGTTTATAGCAAGTCTGGACAGAAGAGGACAAATATCAAATATATTGGGAGAAAATAGGATAAAGACAGTATCTGTTTTTCTGGTCCTTACTGGCAAGGGAAATTGGGTGTCTGTTGCGGAGCTCACATGTCATCTTTGTGGGCAATGGCCGTGGTAGGGAAGAACGAGCAGCAACAGGAGTGGAAAGCTTGGGGGCCGGGGAAGTACTCCAGACAGTCCCAGCTATGCCCTGGCGCTGCCCTTTGATAAACCATGGCAATGTCACAAAACTGTTGTGCCATGAAACCTTGGGGATGCTCTGCTGTGTCAATATATTTTTCATATTAACTTTCACACTTTTTAAAAGTAAAAAAATACGTTTTGTTGTTGCAAAAACACTTTTTAATTTTTGAATTGTTAAGGAGAAAGTACAGGTAAAGAAAACGGTAACGCTTGTAACCACACTTGTAAGAATGAAGCATGACTAACACTTTGGAGTGGGTATATATTTCCCAGCATTGCTTTGAAATATTCTTCATTTAGTAACACATTGTGGACGTCATTTACATCTCAGTTAGATTGGAGTGCATGTCTGTGGAGGAGGAGCTTTCCCTTTCCAGAGAGGAGGTTTGGGAAGAACGTAGCCATGACAAGATTCTTCACCCTCATGGCAAAGGGGGCTTATTGAAACAGAGCCCAGGAGAAAGGAACTGGATACACATGGTGCTGACTCTCTCCGTTCTGGGAAGAATAGGATAGAATGGAGAGTCCTGTTTTCTTGGCTTTCTATAGTCTCATTACTCAGGCACCTTGCTGTTCTTGGCTAATGGATCAATATGAGGTATTTTGCTGAGATTCCTTTCTTTTAAGGTGCTAAATGCAGTAAAGCCCTTCCCAACTGTGCAGCTTTAGGGTGGAGGGCTAAGCTCTGAAGCATCTTTTTTCTTTTCATCTGAAGAATTCAGAGAACGTGACTAACATGATTAGATTGAGAGTGATGTAGATCGACCCTGAGTCAGGCCAGGAACTTGGAGTAGATGGGCACTGACCTGTGAAGTGGCAATGCTGGCTGGCTAATGTGAAGGTGGAGATTGTGGGTTTGTTTATACAAGATAAAAACCCTGAGAAAAAGCAAAAAACTCTATTCCAAAACTGGGATGTTAGGTCTTTATTGCCCATTAGGTAGATATTAGGAAACTTCCAGGCGGATGTCTTGGAACATCTAGTGGTTGATCATATAGACAAAATGTTCAGGCAATGAATGGAATACTTGTTGTTCCTCTTGTGTTGAAGCACTATTTACACCAGTGCTATTTGAATAATATCAGAATTTTCCACTGCCTCCAGATGAGGTGAGGAGGGAGGGGCTGTAGGGAAGGGGAAGTTCCTCTTCTCGATTTTGCCCTTTGCAATCTATGCCTTTTCTCCTTCTCAGTGGTACCACCTGTATTCCTTCTCCCCCAGACCATTTATCAACCTGTTCTCTATAAGCAAATCCATCCTTTGACTAATTTCCTAGTTAATGTGAAGCTCAGGTTGTGTCCCTCTCTAGGTGGTTTTACATGGGAAAACTTCACAGTGCTCACATACATAAAAACATCTTTCATTGTGACATTCAAGGGCTTCCAAAGAGCCTGTTCTCTGTCTTTCCCCAATTAATTCATTTACCCTACATGTTCTTGAGCACCTTAAGTTATAAGTGAGCATGACTTGGTTTTCTTTCTCACTTTTCCTTAAGGTCCTCAGAGGCTCATATTCCAGGCTTCTGCTCCTGTGGACTTTGGAAACCCACCATTCCCTCTCCCTGGATGCTCTCTCCACCAACCTCTTGGTTAAAATCCCTGAAGGCTCAGTTTACATACCACCTCCTCATGAAGCCTGCTGTGATCCCTCTAGCCAGAAGTCCTTTTTCCCTCTTCTGAACTCCTTAGATACTTTTCTTTCTTGGGTGATGAAGTATACTCTGCTTTGCATTATAGACATTTTAAAATATGTGTTATTTTCCCCATCAACCAATAAACCCTTTGCGAGAAAAAAAAATCTCCTATTTATATTTCTATTTTTCTTGTTTTTGGAGGATAGTAAAGAACAATGATTAAGGGGGCTATATGGTCAGATATATCCAGACCTAAGTCTTGATCCTAAGCAAGTTCCTCATTATCTTCAGTTTTCTAATCTGACAAATAGGAATAAAAGTTTCTCAGAGATTTGCTTGTAAGAATTAAATGAGATAATCTATGGACAGTGATTAAACACTGTTCCTAGCACAAAAATAAGTGCTTAATAAACTTTGTACCATTGGCCCTCAATATATGTATTTGCTAAATAACTAAATTGGTTCTTAAGTAGTTCAATAATCAGTACCTGTTTTGTGCCCAAAGAAATCTTTCTGTATTCATCTCCACTTATAAAGTTTTGTTTGGAAAGTTGAATTATCTGGGAAATCATCTTGTTTTTCATTTTTGCCTCCTTTAAATAGATTGTCCAACTATATCCTTTCTCACATGTTCCGTTGTGTTTGGTTATTAATAGCAGAACCAGTGCTAAGTAGTGACGATGAAATGAGTGTAAGCAGCCAACATCTCCACAGAAGATTTAGAAAGATCATCTGATAGAGCTTTTCCTGCACTTCCCCTGGGAAGGGAACTCAGCCGCAGGAAGGACAGGCTTTTCTGAAGCCCCAGAGAAATAACAGCTCAGGCAGAAATAGACACAGGGTCCCTGACACAAATTGTTTCTGTAAGAAAGCTGAGCAAAAACCTCCTTCCTCTAATTTGTTCTTGAAACACAAGAAGACCTTGTTAAACATATTAAACAATTTTTGCCAATGAAAGGGGGTTAGAGGGATCAGGTTCTGTGTCCTGTAAATACAAGAGAAGGCTGAGGTGTTGAAAATGATGATTCCGATGAGAGTTTGTGCCATTAAGGTAATAGGATGTGACCAAGCCTGAAAGGGAAACTCAGTGTCAGCGTGGAAATCGGTGGGGAGAAGGTGCACTTTAATTCCGCAGTTTGAAATGAGGAGAAGCTAAGGGACTAGCATCACTCGCTGTCGGCAAAGGGCTGTTGAGAGCACATGGTTGAGGCCAGGCTGCCAGACTGAGTGAGCCCTGCCACCCGTCAGCTGTAGGCACCTGATTAGTGATGTACCTTTCTGTGCCTCAGTTTCCTTACATGTAAAATGGGGGTAATAGTACTTCACAAGGGTGGAGTGAGGAGGAAACCACCTGGTGTGCGTAAAACATTTAAAATTTAGGCCAACTGATGGTGATCATTCAGTAAATTTCAGCTGCTGTTAGAGGAAGAAAAAGGAAAGAGCCGGACACCATTCCCCCCCCAAGGGAGGTGCCCGGAGAATTGCTGTGGGTTCTCGTGGAGGTGAGGGGCTAAGGGGGAGGGGGATGGGCAGGATGGGCTGGATGGGTGGGATGGACTAAGGCGATGATGCTCTAAATGGGCCGGGAGCTGTGCACATGGTGCACTTTTGAAGGCTGTGGGAGATGTCCTCCCAGCAAAACCTTTCTGAGGTGATAGTTTCTGAAATCCCGTCTCTGAAAAACCTCTTCTTTGGGCCATTCACGGCCCTTTCTTCTGCCGTTGTCATTTCAAATGAAGACATTTGGTGGTGGAGTTGAGGATCACCTCAAGTTATTAACATTAGCACAAAGCCTGATTTAGTTTATGTAAGGCTCTCAAAGGCGGGGGACCTCGGAGAGGGAGGCATGGGGCATTAAAAGAATAAAAAAAACCACACGGATGTGCCAAAGTCAAACTTGACCTTCATCCAATTTTGTTGTCCTGAATCTGCAGAGCTGAGAAGGGCATGGGTGAGGCGTGACAGGCCTCCTGGGTCCTGGACTTAGCCTTTCTTTTTTTTTCTTTTTCCTTTTTAAAAAAAATCCTCATGAAAGAAAGGGGAAGGAGAGGAGAGATACAGAAACATTGACATGAGAGAGACACGCTAACTGGTTGCCTCCCGCACATACTAGGGGGTGGGGGAAAGAGGGGAGACTAGGAATGGGCCTGCAACCGAGGGAAAGCTCCCTTGACCTAGGAATCACAGGGAATCAAACCCAAGACACCTTCTGTCCATGGGCTGATGCTCTAACCACTAAGCTACTGGCCTTAACGATGACAAGAGATGTCTTGGGGAGACTCCCTACTCCAGCCATGGGCACTACCTGCAGCTGCGAGCAAGACAGCTAGCTCTCCTGACGTCTAGAGATTCTTGAAGGTAGAAGAAAACTCCCTAATTATTTGGAGTGAGGGAGGGAATGAATGGTTCTACTTTAAAGCTTGCTTGCTGCCAGTGTGTTATCTGTGAATAAATTCACTTTACTGCTTTGTGGTACACAAAATAGTATTTTAGCTACCACACAAAGATTAGAAACTAAGAATCTTCTAATTTATTTATCCTTATAGTAAATTTTTAAATTGTTAAGTCAATGCAAACTCTAAGACTAGAAAGAAAAGGCTCTTTGGGTGAAATTCTGTATGTCAGGCTTGATAAAAAATTGGAATTGTATGGAGAGATTTAGAAACATCTGGTAATGAGTTATTAATAAGCTAGCAGAAATGAGTCAACAATTTCAACTGAGAAACATTAATTTGCATAGAGTACTCAATAAGAAAGAATGCATATTATACATTTTTCATCATATATAGTAATTGTGCAATCTGAACATTTTAAAACGTATCAACCAACCAGGAAATTTAGCATTGTTGAAGACTAGATTACATTTAAAAATGAAGAAAAAAAAATCTTTTCTAACTTTATGTATATTATGTCTTACAAATAAATTACAATATCAACTGTGGCACACACAGAAGCAGATAACAGAAATAAATCAGTTCTAAGTCCTTGTGAAGTAAAACAATGATTCCCTTCGACTGATAAAAGGAAAAAGGATGCATAGTTAATAATGTAGCTCAGACTTCTATTCAAACTCACACACTAAAACAGAAGCAAAATCTGAATTTTGAGTTTTTAAAATTAGATGCTTTATAAGGAGAATACGTGTTTATTTTGCATTCTAAACTTGAGCTGCAAGAGTGAAAGATGGGAACCTGCTGTGAAGAAGTCAGCTGAGTGGCTCTGGAGTGGATGGCTCACTCCACAACATTCTGAGCATATCCAGATGCCTATAGAGCAGCTTACCTTAGCCTGTTGTGCTCACCTCTTCCCAACTCCGCATTCAGTGATGGCACTTTGGTAGCTTGTAACTGGTGGAAGGATTTATACCACGGCCAATGGCATATGCTACAAATCAGGGCTTTTCTCCCCCTGGAGAGCTGTTTGTGAAATATTAAAATATGTATTTTGTGTGACCATGAGCAAGTTGTTAAGCCTCTTTGTTCCTCAGTTTCTTCATCTGTAAACCTAAGGAAACTCTTTCAATCCCATATGATTTTGATGTGGTTTAAATGAGGTAATTTATATAATTTCTTAAATGATATCAAGCACATTTTCTTCTTTTAAATTTTATTTTATTGTTTAAAGTATTATAAATAGTAGTACCTATGTATCCTTTTTTTCTCCATTGATCTTCCCCTGTCCTCCCCTACCCCCTGGCACATGTCCTTACCACTCCCAAACCCTGCCAGTGTCTTGTGTTCATTGGTTATACTTATATGCATGCATACAAGTCCTTTGGTTGATCTCTTACCCCTTACCCCCAACATTCCCCAGCCTTCCTGCTGTACTTTGACAATCTGTTTGATGCTTCTCTGCCTCTGTATCTATCTTTTTGTTCATCAGGTTATAATGTTCTTTATTATCCATAAATAAGTGAATTTATGTGGCATTTTTCTTTCACTGCCTGGCTTATTTCACTTAGCATAATGCTCTCCAATTCCATCCATGCTGTTGCAAATGGTAAGAATTCCTTCTTTTTTACAGCAGCATAGAATTCCATTGTGTAGATGTACCACAGTTTTTTAATCCATTCATCTGCCAATGGACACTTAGGCTGATTCCAAATCTTAGCTATGGTAAATTGTGCTGCTATGAACATAGGGGTGCATATATCCTTTCTGATTGGTGTTTCTGTTTTCTTGGAATATATTTTTAGAAGTGGGATCACTGGGTCAAATGGGAGTTCCATTTTTAATTTTTTGAGGAAATGCCATACTGTTTTCCATAGTGGCTGCACCAGTCTGCATTCCCACCAACAGTGAAGGAGGGTTCCTTTTTCTCCGCAACCTTTCCAGCACTTGTCATTTGTTGATTTGTTGATGATAGCCATTCTGATAGGTGAGAGGTGGCACCTCATTGTTGTTTTATTTTATTTATTTATTTATTTATTTATTTATTTATTTATTTATTTATTTATTTATATTTATTTATTTTTTAAAATATATTTTATTGTTTTTTTACAGAGAGGAAGGGAAAGGGATAGAGAGTTAGAAACATCAATGAGAGAGAAACATCAATCAGCTGCCTCCTGCACACTCCCCACAGGGAATGTGCCCACAACCAAGATACATGCCCTTGACTGGAACCGAACCTGGGTCCCTTCAGTCCGTAGGTTGACATTCTGTTCACTGAGCCAAACTAGTTAGGGCTATTTATTTTTTAAAATAAATCTTTATTATTCAGATTATTATAATTATCTCTCTCTTTCTCCCCATAGTTCCCCTCCACCTGGTTCCCACCCCTCTCCCTGCCCTTACCCCTCCCCACCCCCGCCACTGTCCTCATCCATAGTGTATGATTTTTGTCCAGTCTCTTCCTACACCTCTATACCCCCTTCCCCCTGAGAATTGTCAGTCCATTCCCCTTCTATGCCCCTGATTCTATTCTGTTCACTGGTTTATTATGTTCATCAGATTTTTTATTCACTTGATTATTAGATTCACTTGTTGATAGATATGTATTTGTTGTCAGTTTGTTGTTCATAATTTTTATCTTTACCATTTTCTTCTTCTTCCTCTTCTTAAAGAATACCCTTTAGCATTTCATATAATATTGGTTTGGCAGTGATGAACTCCTTTAGTTTTTTCTTATCTATGAAGCTCTTTATCTGACCTGTAATTCTAAATGATAGCTTTGCTGGATAGAGTAATATTGGTTTTAGGTTCTTGCTATTCATCCCTTTGAATATTTCTTGCCACTGCCTTCTGGCCTGCATAGTTTCTGTTGAGAAATCAGCTGACCGTCATATGAGTACTCTCTTGTAGGTAACTAACGGTTTTTCTCTTGCTGTTTTTAATATTCTCTCTGTCTTTTGCCCTTGGCATTTTTAATTATGATGTGTCTTGGTGTGGTCCTCTTTGGATTCCTTTTGTTTGGGATTCTCTGTGCTTCCTGGACTTGTAAGTCTATTTCTTTCACCAGGTAGGGGAAGTTTTCTGTCATTATTTCTTCAAATAGGTTTTCAATATCTTGCCCTCTCTCTCTTCTTCTGGAACCCCTATAATTCTTATGTTGGTACACTTGAAGTTGTCCCAGAAGCTCCTTACACTATCTCTATATTTTTGAATTCTTTTTTCTTTTCCAGTTGGGTATTTTTGCTTCTTTGTATTTCAAATCTTTGACTTGATTATTGTAAACCTCTAGTCTGCTGTTGGATCTCTGTATATTATTCTTTATTTCAGTCAGTGTATGCTTAATTTCTAATTGGTCCTTTTTCATAATCTTGAGGGTCTCACTAAATTTATTGGTGTTTTCTAGAAAATTCTTGAAAAATCTTATAACCATGGTTTTGAATTCTATATCCAGTCATTTGTGTTTCTCCATTTCTGTCATTTGTGATCTGTTTCTTTGTCTCCACATTTTGGCTGCTTCCCTGCGTTGATAGAGTGGCTTTCTGTACTAGGTGTCCTATAGGGCCCAGTGGCTCAGCCTCCCCAATTACCTGAAGTGGACAATCTTGGTGCACCTCTTTGTAGGCTTTGTGCACAGTCTTGTTGTAGCCTTTATTGTTGTTGGTATCACTGGGAGGAATTGACCTCCAGGCCACTTTGCTGTGAGAATCAGCTGTGTCTATGGTGGGAGAACATCTGTGCTGGAGATACCCTTATGGGGCAAGACTTGCTTCAGTGGGGCTTTGGTGCTCACTGAGTCTACTTCCTGAGTGTGTTCCTTATGGATCTGAGGAGTTGTAATCTGGATGGTCCCAGTCTGACCACTGGGTACACTGGCTCTTGGATCTCTAAGGAGGTGCTAATTTAGCCTCTGCCTGAGGCTATCCAGCCTTTTATATGCAAAAGCCTCTACGCACAGCTTGGGTGGGGCAGGGTCTTGGGAAATCAACAGGGTGGAGCAAACAGCTATGGCTGATCCTCAGCCCAGCCCTAAGAGGTCCTGGGTCTCAGTGTCCTCTGGTAATCCCTGCAAGCACCACTGAGAGAAAGCTGTTCTGGAGTTCCTCCCGATGCCAGATAGTCCAGTTTCTCCCCATATGAGTCTGGATCCCCAGAAACTCACCCAAAAGTGGAGTTCAGAGCCGTCAGGAGCTTATGACTCTCTCTAGATTGAAAAAGACAACCACATCCTCAGTTGCCAGTCCTTTCCGTGCATGCCTTTATATCTCTGCACTTTATTTCTGCACTTCCTCTGAGCCTCAGTGTGCTTTTCTCTTTCCTTCTAGTTGTAGAATTTCCACTCAGCCAGCCTTCCTGTGGTTCTGGGTGGTGTCCGTTTTTTCTTTTTGTTGTTGTTTTGAAGTGATTGTGTGAGGCAGCAAGTTCAGGTGTTTACCTATGCCGCCATCTTGGTTGTCCTTATTGTTGTTTTGATTTGCATCTCTCAGATGATTAGTGACTTTGAGCATCTTTTCATGTGTCTCTTGGCTTTCTGAAAGTCCTCTTTCGATAAGTGTCTATTTAGGACCTTTGCCCATTTGTTGATTGCATTGTTTATCTTCCTTTTGTTGAGTTGTATGAGTTCACTGTAATAGTTGGAGATTAAACCCTTATCAGAGATAACATTGGTAAATATGTTCTCTTATGCAATGGGCTTTCTTGTTGTTTTGTTGATGGTTTCTTTTGCTTTGCAGAGACTTTTTATTTTTATGTAGTCCCATTTGTTTATTTTCTCCTTAGTCTCTCTTGCCCTGGGATCTGTGTCTGTAAAGATATTGCTATGACATATGTCTGCAATTTTGCTACCTATGGAGTCTTATAAGATTTTTATGTTTTCCTGTCTTACATGCAAGTCCTTTAGCCATTTTGAGTTTGTTTTTGTGTATGGTTAAAGTTGGTGATCTAATTTCGTATTTTTGTATGTATCTGACCAAATTTCCCAGCACCATTTATTAAAGAGACTGTTTTGGCTCCATTGTATGCTCTTGCTTCCTTTGTCAAATATTAATTGAGTATAATGGCTTGGGTCAATTTCTGGGACTTCTGTTCTGTTCCATTGCTCTATATGTCTGTTCTTGTGCCAGTATCAGGCAGTTTTGAGGACTGTGGGTTGGTAATATAGTTCGATGTCTGGTATTGTGATCCCTCCAACTTTGTTCTTCTTTCTCAGAACAGCTGTGGCTATTTGGAGTCTTTTTTATTTTATTTTATTCCAGATGAATTTTTGGAGAGTTTGATCTAGATCTTTGAAATATGCCATTTGTATTTTAATAGGTATTTCATTTAATCTATAGATTGCTTTAGGTAATATGGACATTTTAATGATATTGATTCTACCAATCCATGAACATAGTATGTTCTTCCATTTGTTTATGTCTTTTTTTACCTCATTTTTCAATATCCTGTAGTATTCTGAGTACAGGTCTTTTACATCCTTAGTTAAGTTTATTACAAGGTATTTTAATTTTTTTGGTGCAATGGTAAATGGGATTGTTTTTGCATTTCTCTTTCTATGAATTCATTATTGATGTATAAAAAGGCCATAGATTTTTGGGTGTTAATTTTGTATCCTACAACATTGCCAAATTCATTTATTAGTTCTAGTAGTTTTTTGAGGGAGTCTTTGGGGTTTTCTATGTATAGAATGATGTCATCTGCAAATAAGGACAGTTTTCCTTCTTTTCCAATTTGGATGCCTTTTATATCTTCTTCTTGTCTGATCCCTATGGCTAGTAGTTCTATTACTATGTCAAATAGGAGTGGTGAAAGTGTGCATCCTTGTCTTATTCCTGTTCTTAGGGGAAATGGGTTTAGTTTTTGCCCATTGAGTGTGATGTTGGCTGTAGTTTTGTCATATAGGGTTTTTATTATGTTGAGGTATAATCCCTCTATTCCCACTTTGCTGCGAGTTTTTATCGAAAAAGGGTGTTGGATTTTGTCAAATGCTTTTTCTGCATCAATTGATATGATTATATAATTTTTGTCTCTCAGTTTGTTTATATGATGTATCACTTTTATTGATTTGCAGCTATCGTATCATCCTTGCATCCCTGGAATAAATTCCACTTGGTCATGGTGTATGATCTTTCTAGTGTATTGCTGAATCCAATTTGCTAGAATTTTGTTGAAGATTTTAGCATCTATGTTCATCAAGGATATTGGCCTGTAGTTCTCTCTCTCTCTTTTTTTGTGTGTGTGGTTTCTTTATCTGGTTTTGGGATTAGGGTTATGCTGGCTTCATAGAAAGAGCTTGGAAGTATGATGTCCTCTTGAATTTTTTGGAATAGTCTGAGGAGGTTAGGTTTTAGTTCTTCTTTGAATGCTTGGTAGGACTCCCCTGTAAATCCATCTGGACCTGGGCTTTTGTTTGCTGGAATATTTTTGATCACTGTTTCAATTTCTTTGGTAGTTATTGGCCTATTCAGGTTTTTTGATTCTTCTTGGTTGAGTTTTGGGAGCTTGTGTTTTTCTAAGAATATGTCCATTCCATATAGGTTGTCCTTTTTGTTGGAATAGAGTAGTTCACAGTATTTTTTTGAGAATCCTTTGTATATCAGTAGGGTCAGTTGTTATTTCATCTCTTTCATTTCTGATTTTGTTTATTTGGGTCCTCTCTCTTTGCTTTTTGGTGAGTCTGGCTAGAGGTTCATCAATCTTGTTTATCTTTTCAGAGAACTAGCTCTTGGTTTTATTGATCTGTATTGTTTTTTGGTCTCCATTTCATTTATCTACACTCTGATCTTTAGTATTTCCTTCCTTCTGCTTACACCAGGCTTTTCTTATTGCTCTCTCTCTAACTCTTTGAATTTTAAGGTTAGGTAATTAATTATGATTGTTTCTTGTTTTTTTGTGGTAGGCTTGTAGAGCCTCTCAAGACTGCTTTTTTGGATTGTTTTGTTTTCATTGTCATTTGTTGCCATGATGCTTTTTATTTCTTTTTTGATTTCTCTGATAACCCAGTCATTGTTTAATAGCATGCTATTTAGCCTCCAGGTGTTTGATTTTTTTAATTGTTTTTATTATAGTTGATTTCCAGTTTTATGCCATTGTGATCTGAGAAGATGTTTCTATCTTCTAGAATTTGCAGAGACTTTGCCTGTGGCCCAATATATTGTCTATCTTTGAAAATTACCAATGTGCACTTGAGAAGAATGTATATTCTGTGGCTTTGGGGTGAAATGTTCTGAAGATATCAATTAATTCCATCAGATCTAGTGAGTCATTTAGGATTGATGTTTCTTTGCTGAGTTTTTGTCGAGTGGTGTCAGTGGAGTATTAAAGTCCCCTACTATGATGTATTGCTGTGAATCTCTCCCTTGATATCCTCCAGAATTTTTTTTTAATGTATTTAGGTGCTCCTGTATTGGATGTGTATGTGTTTACCAGAGTTATTTCTTCTTTTTGGATTGCTCCCTTTAGTATTATGAAGTGGCCTTCCTTATCTCTTCTTTGTCCTTCACTTTGAATTCTAATTTGTCAGATATAAGTATTGCTACCTCAGCTTTTTTTTTTCATTTCCATTCGCCTGAAAAACTTTTTTCTATCCCTCCACCACCAGTCTTGTGTGAGTCCTTTTTTTCTGAGGTGTGGGTTTCCTGTAGACAGCAGATATATGGGTCATGTTTTCTTATCCACTCAACCACCTATGTCTTTTTTCTGTCATTATTATTGATAGGTACTTGGGTTTTTTTGCCATTTTTATTCTTTACTCTTGTGTTCCTTCTTCACTTTCTATTTCATCTTTTTCCCATCAGACCCTTTAGGATTTCTTGCATTGCTGGTTTGGTGGTAATACACTCCCTTAGTCCCTTTGAAGCTCATGATTTCACCCTCAATTTTGATTGATAGCTTTGCTGGATATAATATTCTTGGATTTAGATCCTTCTTTTGCATAACTTTGTATATTTCATTACATTCCCTTCTGGCCTGATATGTTTCTGTTGAGAAATTAGCTACTAGTCTGATGGGGAATCCTTTGTAGGTAATTTTCTGTCTCTCTCTAGCTGCTTTTATTATTCTTACTTTGTCGTTGGTGTTTGCTAATTTAGTATATATTCTTGGTGTCGGTCTTTTAGGATTCAGTTTTTGGGAGTCTATAAGGTTCTTGGATTTGCGTGAGATTTTTTTCTTCCCTATATCAGGGAAGTTTTCTGTCATTATTTCTTCAAACAGGTTTTCTATTCCTTGCTCAGTTTCCTCTCCATCTGGCACCCCTATTATGTGGATGTTGTTTTATTTCATGTTGTCCCAAAGTTCTCTTAGGCTCTCCTCCTCTTTTTTAAGTTTTTTTTCTAGATGCTGCTCTGCTTGGGTATTTTTTCCTACCTTGTCTTCTAGCTCACTGATGAGATCCTCTGCTTTTTCTAGTGTATTGTTGATGCTTTCTAGTGAACTCTTTATAGCAGTGATGTCATTTTTCCGTTCTTCTTGGTTCTTCTTTATTTCCTCTTGGTTCTTAACACATATTGTTGAATTTGTCTTCCATTCTTTTCAGCGACCTTATGATCATTTCTCTGAATTCTTTCTCTGACATATTGCTTGCCTCCACTTTGTTTACTTCCTTTTTCAGTGATGCCTCCTTTTCTTTCATATGTGGGCTGTTTCTTGGTCTCCTCATGATCTCTCTTCTCTGGATGTCTGGTTATGTAGCTCTCTCTCTCCTTTTCCTAGGTGAAATCTGATCTTTCTGTGAGAAGGTGCAGAGCTCCTCTGAGTTCACGTATTCACATTGCTTGAGATCCACTGTTCCTGGGTTCACAGCTGGTCCCTGGGTGTTGTGGTTGCAGAGACCCAGGATGTATAGGCCTCCAATAACAGCCATTCTCCCCTTCAAGATAGTGTGGTCTCCATGGCAGAGCTGGTTGCTCTGGGAGAGATTTCAGCAGTATTGAAGGCTGTCCTGGTCAGGGGAGCCTGTTCCGGCAGTCCCCAACAGTCCCTTGGAGTATAGCTGTCTCTCACCCACAAATATACACTCCCCGTACATCCACATACTCTTTTTTCATTCTCTCACTCATACACCATCATGCAGTCTGCCTTCCCATTGGCAGCCATCTTCCTAGAATCAAGCACATAGTTTTCATTAAGTGTTAGTGTTGTTATATTTGGGGCCATCAGTGTTTCATGTCTTCAAGTGGGTAAATCAACCTAGTAAGTCCTTTTTTGATAAATGAGGATGAGTCATAACAATCAAATATTTATTGAGTATTTTCTATGAGTCAGACACAATTCTAAGCACAGTCTACGTATGATGTCATTAAGTCTCCACCTAAACTAATGAGATAAGTACTCATTTTACTCTCATATTGCAAATGATGGAACTGAGGCTTAGTAAGAAACCTACCCGAAGACATAAACAGTAAGTAGTAAGTCTGGAATATGGACCCAGGTAATTTGCTTTTGGATCTCATGCTCTTATTTTTCTAGTAAAGTCTCATAGAGTACTAGAAAAGAACAGGGCCTTATATCAACCTTGTCAGTGATTAAGGTCATGTCCAAACTCTTTATGGTTCTTGATTCCAGTCCCCCGCCCCTCTCGCCCCCAGTTTTGCTTAACAAAGATATAGCAAGACAATGCCTACACTCAAAGATAAGTGAGGAAGACATGTACACTGGAAGGGAATTTGAAAAGCACAGAAAGGCATACGTGAAAAAGAAAGTAGCTGGTGTTTTGGGGTCTTTCTCTTATGAGGGTTGATTTCCCTTCTCTGGGCTTGACAATGATTCTTTTAATAGCCATGGGATGGATGTCTTATTGCAAGAGTCAGAAGCTTTTCAATGGGCTTCATATGAACTTTTAGTGCTCATTCAGTGCAATACTCAAACCATATTTAGATAAGAAATGCATTGTGTTTTAGCCCTTCCGCTTGGAGGTGAAAAACTTCCACGTGTCCAAGCCCTCCCACTCTGCCGCCCTTTCCCCAAGCTACTTGCTCATATTGTTCACATGCATGCATATAGGTGTGCACATGCACCTATAGTTAAATTCTGAAAGGAGTGTGCAGTCTGCGTGTTTCCACAGTTGGAAGGGTAGCCTAGACTCAGGGCCCAGAAAGTAGAGGTTGTGACTTGTTGACAAGATTTTGCTCCCAGTCTAACCTGTAGATGAATCTTATTAATTCTCACTAGTCAATTGTTCTGGCTTGGCTAATCTTACTAGATATTAAACCAGGGTGGGCCTGCTCTCTAGTGCCCTAAGGAATACAGTGATGCAGGAAGCTTCCTAAACCGAGGCATATTCATTCTTCTCCGTACAATGCCTGCAGCTATGTTGGCAGTACAAAATCTAGTAAATTTTTGGGATAACTTGCTCAGGAAAATAAGTTATGAAGATTTTCTATATCTATAGGTGGGAAACACATCATATGGTGATTGAAAGTCCCATAACCCCTCCCAGAGAAGTTTGAAGTGAGCCAGGCTGAGAAGTGTCTAGGCAGGAGGGAGGATCAGGGTGAGTGAATTGAAAATTGTGTTTGAGGAAGGATCTTTTAGGAGTAGGGGGTGGAACCAGGGTCTGGGGGAGCAGCTAAGATCGTTGTCAGGTTCTGGAAGCAGAGTCTGAGACACGGATTCTTGCACAACTGATTTATTGAGGTGGCATTCTCTGGAAAAGGGGAGCAAGGGAAGCTGAAGGGCAGGGAAAGAAACTTCAGAAGGAGGTGTCATTAGCTGGATCTGTGGGGAGGGGGGTGCTAAGTAGCAAATTGTACCCCAGTTAGTTGCCCCTCAAGGCAATGGGCCTGCCTTGTGTACCTCATGGCCACTGGTATAATTCCCAAGGGGAGGCAGCTCCATTGGGCCTAGGGCAGTTCTCTGAGGATGAGCATAGCTGTGCCTTCTTTGTAGCCAACAGTCACTGCAACTGGGGCTGGGTTCATCAACCTGGTGCAAGGGATATGGGCAGGCAGCCAAGCACCCACCATGTTCAAGTAATAACCTAAGTGTAGTATTAGTGACCAATCAAAATATGCTGAGGCATAGTGTTATGAGGGCCCCACTGAAAATTCTAAGTAGGGGAACAGACAAGTTTCAGAGCAGCCTGCAGCAGCTGGAACCGAGTAGCCCTTGAGAGGATCAGACTTACCTGGGTGCTAGCAGTGAGGTGCTTGAGGTCCACTTGG